>JAPMLY010002082.1:0-32500 GCA_026401115.1 Tetraselmis chui
GCCATGGCAGGAGAAGGCATCCCGGCCGAGGAAGAAGCGGCCTCGACGCCGTCCGTAGCGGCGGACAAACCGCGCAAGACGTTGTCCGCGTGAGCAACATGGACGGCGAGAGAGACCTTTCGACGCCAGGAGGCCAACAACTTGCCCACATGCATCCCTTTAGATGCGGCTGCTTGCTTGGCTAGCTACGTCAAGAAAGCCGTGGCGTGGCCGCCGAGAGTACCAAATTCCGTGACAGCAAAGGGAATGAAACGGATGTCGAGCCGACTCCTCACCCCTTCGGAGTACTTTTCGAATTTGGTCTTCTCAGCACGACGGAGAGCGACTTCGGGTGACGGGGGGCTAGAAACGTCGATCAAAGCGGAAACCACGGCATCAAGGGCAACTTTTGAGCCTCGGATGCCGTGATAGTGCAAGACACCCACATCCGCGGGGAGACCGTCGTTGCCGTTGGGGAGTTGAACTAACATCGTGGGATCTGTGAGAACCTCGACGCCAACCCCGAGTGCGCCACGAACCTCGGATATAATTTCCGCAAGGGCCGTCACTAACCAAGAGTGAGCGGTGTGGACCGAAGCATCTCCGCCGCATCGAGCCAAATGGTCCGCGAAAGCAGTGGCTCACGCATCATCCGACATTTCTACACCCGCCGACGAGAACGCACCCCGCATAGCTTGAACCGAGAGATGGCAAGAAGCACAAGCAGTGGGGGAGCGTAGAGTAGAGAGGATGCGGGATGAGGGGTAGGCCGAAGATGCGACAGACCGCGACGCGAAAACTGCGTCGTAGTGCTCATGGAACTTGTCACGGAGCTCGCCCAAGCGACCGGAAGTAGGCGGGTCCGAAGCCTAAAACGCAAGGGCGCCGTGGCCGAGACGAGATACAAAACGCCTAGACTCCGGTTGGAAAACGTGGGAGCGAGCTTCGCAAAGCGAAGCAAGTTGACGCGCTCACTGATGTCTGCATGTAGCTTTGGAAAGATGTCCGTAGCAAACGCCGAAAGGGGTACGAGCGAGGGTAAGGCATCAAGGGACCGAGAAGTCTGCTCATTGTTTGATCGTGATTTAGCTACGCAGCCTGCGCGAGCCACCGTTGGAAATATGGTGGACTTGTCTCCTTTTTCGCTACCCGGGCAACCCCGAATCCGTCGGCGGGCAACCGCTCAGGCAACCCCGGTATCCGCGTCAGCACCGTTGGATTGGAATTCCAGTTGCCCTGGTTGCTGGGCCTGAAAAATAAGGAAATCTGCAGTACTTATCGTGGACATTCACTTAGTACTTTACGTAGTACTGTTCTCAAAATGAGAGCGATTGTGTATATTCTAATTACTTTCTGTACATGTACAGGTACATAATAGATAGTAATAGTTCGCGAGGGACTATTTTGTTATTAATGATAATATTATTATTTATAAATTTCCTTTGTTTACAAGAAAAGTGATAACCATCCACATTCATCAACAAGCAATTATGATAAATTATATATTCATATATGAATCTACATTGTATGCAATTTCCAAGACAAAGCAGTAGAGAGATTTCTCTTTTTTTCCAGTCCACGTTCATGTAGTGCTTCTTGTAAATAGCAGTACTAGAGGTAGGCGCTCAATTTGATTTCTAGCTAGCATGTACGTGGTTCTTCATGGGACGCGGGGTTCCTATCATGAGTTCGTGAGGGTGGTGCAACCGCTGTTGCTTGCCTCCTTGCTCATAGAGCTTAGGTTTTTCTGCCTTTTTTTTTTTTTGTGACAGCGTTTTGCTGGTGGATTCCACAGGTTTATTTCTAATAAAACCATTAAATTTAAAGCACGTATGACATAGATATACATGTATGACATGTTATGAATAACTCTACTCTAGTGGAGATATTCACAACATGACAAGATGGCTGCGACAATTGCGTGAGGGTGGTGCACTTACTATTGCATGCCTCTCCTTTCCGCGGGCTTCGGCTTTTGTGCCTTTTTTTCTCCTTCTTTGCTCGTGGATTCCCTTGCATTTTTTGCAATTCAAAGCAATAATTGTGTCATAAAGCGACAATGGAGGATTGTATCTTAAAACTACAATACTCGGCACGATTGTTTACATCTCAATCTTATTTAGATGGAATATTATAAGAACCACAGATATAATATCCAAGCAAAAGAACACGAGCATCCGCTTGTATTTGCCACGAGTGAAGAGGCTCGTTCAAGAGCCGAAAAAAATCGAATAAAATCATGAGGCGGCTGACAAAATAAATGCACAAACACATATGCACAAAAGAAACGTAATTTTAGTCTGTATAATAAAGTATAATAAAAAATGAAGCTGACGATATATAAAATTGTATGTCATGGATTGAGTTGTAATATGTAATTGGCAGAAGCATGTAGGGCGTGTGGACTCATGATAATGCCAATATAATGGGTTTTGGGTTTAGGGTTTTAAAGTTTATTTTTTCAATTCTAAAAGTTTATTTTTCAGAATTGAATGTTGCACCTATGCACACTTTTTTTTCCCTACGTATTTAAAATTCTGAAAAAAGCCGAAACATGGAAACAACCAGCTGGGGTATCCTCTGTACTGTACATAATGACGTGTTTTCAGCTGACAACGTTGTTTCGGCTTGTTTATGGAAACCGAAACAAGCCGAAACAAGCGAAACAACCCGGGGTGGTACCGCATACCGTACGGTACCCGTATTGTGTTGGAAAATGACGTGTATAATCGCAGCACACTTTTTTGAATAATTAAATTGCAGTATTCTCGCGCGGTATTTCACGATGATCGCTTGTTCCCGCTTGTTCCCAATTTTGAATCGCAACTTGGGAACACCTTTTCACGACATTCCTACGTCATTTTGAATCGCATTTTCAGTTTTCAACATAGTTGTTCCCATGTTCCCAAGATTTTCCATAAATTCGACGATAACGAAATCGAAGTCGGGGTAATAACCGTGCGGTCTTTTCAAAAGTGTTTTGAAAACTTGTAGAGCCGGGAACACCGGGAACACCGGGAACGCTTTTCTCGCGCGAAGGTGGGCGTGACTCCCCGCAGTACTTAAGCAGAACATACCGTGACTCTCAAACGCACGCAGTCACGTGATCACGCAACACGATAACGATAGTAGTTTAGTGTAGAATATACCGTGACTCTCAAACGCACTCGCGACAGTACTTTAGCTGAACATACCGTGACTCTCAAACGCACAACGACACAACGTAATCATACCTCGGCGATGAACTCCCCCCACCGTTAAACAATCGCGTCGTGTTGACTGCCACCCCATTCCTCTGAATCAAAATGCCGGGGATTTGATCATCGGGTCCCCATCGAATCGTGACCGTCGGAGTTGTGGCACTCGTGTAATCTATCACGCTCCATAGTCGTGTGCCCGATAGATCTCCCGATAGATCAGGAAATCAATCTTTTGTATGGGCGAAACTTCCCCACCGAGGTACCGCGCTGCATCTCGGCCTATGAACATGTCGCCGAGCTTCCAATTGCTTGCCGCCTCGATGTTCCCACTTGTCACAGGGAATGTGCAAGTAAGGCGAGTAGCCCCCGGGGCCAACGTCGTATTCGTCGTTTCCTCATCCACAAAGAACTCCCAAATGGTGGGCTCGGGGATCGTGTAAGTTACAATGTTGAGAAAAGACGTGTTTTCGGAGCCGCCGTTTGCGGTTTCAGTGTTCACGGGGATCCCGTTTCGACGAATCTCTATACCCGGCGTGTTCTCGGGAAGCGCCCACGTGGTGATGAAGGTGGGCGCGCGTGTGTTCTCCACATCAGTTATGGTCCATAAATGTGTCCCGACACGACTCAACCCCGGTATTACGACGTCGACGAGGTTCCCGCTGTCAAGTACATACGACTCAGGGCTGCTTTCGTCATCGTTCTCGACCCTCCACATGCCGTTCATATCAAGGTTTGTCTCCGTCGCGTCGAATAAAGCGTAGAGACGGAATATGCCCGCTCCGGCCGCGCCGTTGTTCGCGGGTGGCATCGCGACATAGAATTTGCGATTGGGATTTCGTACGTAATCGGGAATTCAGCTGGTAAAAAACTGTCTCCTCGGTTACTTGTCTCGGTGTATATTGGGAACCCGTTCCTTCTTATCTCGACTCCCGACGTGTGTCTCGGGCGGTGCCACCTAACATTGAACACCGGCGCTAGGCTCTCGGTGTTGTCCACTATGGTCCACAAAAGACTGCCCACGCCATTTGCGGTATTGTAGAATCGGTCTACATTGTTTGGTGCTAGTCCCCATGTGTCGGGAAAAATTGCCCCCCCCCCCCCCCAAACGAACTCGAAATTGCCTCCTCCCCGAACAAATCCAGAAACATGCCATGGTGCGCCGATGAGGCCGCAACGTAGAACTCCCACACCGTGGGCGGGTTCGGCTCCGTGAGTATCGACCCGATGGCCGTTATCGGCGACGAGTTCCCCGCCACGTCGAGGGCTTGCACCCAAAACCATTACCGCGTCTCCGGGAGCAAGGTGTCCCTCACAACATTTGCCGAGGCCGACGTTGCCCCCTCAATGAAGTACGACGTGATGTCCTCGTACTCTCCGTCGGGGATCTCGTACTCCGTGTTGTGGTACAGTCTCACTTCGCCGATACCGCTAGCCATTTATATTCTTGGAGAGCAATAATACGGATGCGTCATGATAGCCAACTTGTTGATCAAGATGATCCAAGCGATTGGCATAGGTACTTGGTTGATGAGTCACTTGAAAAGTCAACAAAGTCAAAACCAGCTGCAAGAAGAGATATACGAGGCAAGGGAGGAGGCCAACATGTGGAAGAGGAAGTGGATAGCCGAGGTGACGGAGGAAGGCGAGAGAAGAAGGAGGACGACCCTCATGAGGAGCCCCTCCGGGCATTTATGGAGTCGGACTTCTTCAAACAAGGACGATGGAAGCTCGCCGCCCCCGACGCCGTAGCGTATGAGCCCTCGCCGCCGAGTCCAAAGCCCACGGCAAAGCCCCGGGCCAAAGCAAAGCCACGGGCGAAACCCTAAACCCCATATGAGGAGCCATCCGGCTTGTCAAGCAGCTTCTGCGACACCATGATCATCGTGTGATGCACCCCCGGTGGGCGTAACCTGTTAACCTCTTTAACCTCTCAGAGCTTTTTGAAAATCCCAGACAATGTAATTAAAAACTTTCAAAATTTTCTCTTAGACTTGTCGAAAATTTTAAAATTCTTGCAATCAGGTTAATGTGGTTAATCTTTAAAAAAATTTAAAGTAGTATATAGTCCTTAGTACGTGATTGCTACGTGAAATTCGAAAAACACGTGAATTTTCAACGATTAACATGATTTGAAATAGGTTAATATAGGTTAATGCAGGTTAATCGAAGTGCAATCGAGGGACAATCGTGTGAGGTAGTAACTAAAGAGCCGTGATGCACATAGACCGAAAGTCCAAGATTGCCATGACGCCGCCGCGATTCAAGTGCGACGCGTGCATTGGCGCCCAAATCGAGTATCCGCTCCCCAGCCGCTCCTACTTCATGAAGCTCATCGGGAGCGGGGGCAACGGCAAGACCTCCCTCATGGTCAACATGCTCCGCAGCCCGCAGTGCTACAAGAAGGCGTACCACCACGTCCACCTCGTGATCCCCCCGCACTCCCTCGCGTCGTTGGACATGAAAATGTTCAAGAGGCACGACAAGTGCTACGACGAGCTCGACTTTGCCACGCTCGACAAGATCCATGAAAAGGCCATGGCGGCCTCCAACGAGAATGAGTTTAGCCTCCTCGTAATAGATGACCAAACCGCGGCACTCAAAGACCGGGACGTGCAGCGGCTCATGAAGCTCCTCATCTACAACCGACACCACTTGCGCCTCAGCATCATCATGCATGTGCTGTCGTAAAACGCCATCCCGCTCCCGGTCCGGAAGACCATCAGCCACTTTGCCATGCTGAGGCCGCGCAATAAGAAGGAGTACAAGGCCATTTTCAAGGAGCTCATCTTCCTTGACCCGCAGACCGCAGACGACATGATGCGCTTCATTTTCAGGGACCGCTACGACTTCATGTTCTGCGATGTCGAGAAATCGCTATTCTTCAGGAATTTTGACCGTATTAAACTAAATGCCGAGGAAGACCACTTCGAAAGCCAAGACCAAGAAGCCAACCAAGAAGGCGGCGGCGGCCCGTAAGCCCAAGTCCACCAATAAGAGCAAGTCGTCGTCGCATAGGGTCTCTCAGAACGTCAATGTGCGTATTACCGGCGCCCGAGGGGGCGTCGGGGGCTGTGGCAGAGCAGGAGGCGGAGGGGGCGCCGGCGGAGCGGCAGGCAGCTCGTCGATGATGCCCCACAGCTTTGCCACCTACTCCATGGGCCACCCGGTACGCATTACACAACTTCCCGATGGCTCTATGATCCCGAGCGATTTCGGCGGGAGGACTACTCAGACCCCCGTCACGCGCCCTGCGTCCACGCAAACGCCCGTCCGCGACCACACTGCGCAAATGAAGCGCCCCTGGCCGGGCGCCCCGGGCATATCCCCGATGCAGCCAATTGAAAATGTGCAACCTCCCATTCAAAATCAAAAGCCACCCATCGTAGAGAGCGTTGCCACCTCAATGCCCAACAAGTTCCTTGAAGCTCCATCGGAGATAGCGCCGAGGGGGCGCAACCCCCCAACGACTAGAAGTCGGGCATCAAACGGGCGTGGCAATTCAACCTAGCACAAGGAGTTCCGGGAGCAGCATTAGCGACCGGAGCAGCGCGGCGGAGTTTGGGAGACGCGTGTCTCGGGTGACCATGTTCCGCGAGATGAAGAGCCCGCTTGGACCGGCGCACTCGGGCGATCAAACGCATTTTGACCCGAAGGGGGTGTTTCCGTTGACTAGCCAAGGGCCGCCGAGTGCTCAAAGGGCGACTGGCCGAGGGCTAATCTCGGATTTGGAGCGGCTGGAATTTCAGGGCTACACAAGCGGCATGAGAAACATGCCGGGCACTGCTAAGAACCCCGCGGGACTCGTAGCAAGCGCCCCCACGGCATTGCTCCGCAAAAACTTGGCGATGGCCAAAGCGGAGGACCGCGAGCGTGTGAGGAAAGGGAAGGCGCCGGCGGCCCAACTCATGGAGAGATCGTCTTCGACCACAAGCTCTTCTACGCCGTCCAATGCCCGCTTCCGCCCCCGTCGGGGCACCGTGTTTGCCGAAGGCGCCTTTTCCGCCGGCCCGTCAAAACGCGAGCCCGTCATGGCGCAAAAAATTGATGGGGGGATGCCCCCCCCCTCGGCGCTATCTTCGATTGAGCCCATTGAATGGGGGGTTGCGCCCCCCCTCGACGCGTCCATCGAAGATAGGCCCGGGGCGCCCGGCCTGGGGCGCAAAGATAAGGCCCGGGGCGCCCGGCCAGGGGCGCAGCGCAAAAAATTTGATGGGGGGTAATTTTGTCTTCAGACCGTAAACGACGACAAATGACATTCTTTGGCAAGCTCGGGCACGCTGCAAGGTACATCGGGAGTAAAATTGCGGGACCGGTCTCATATTTGGGGCACAAGGTGGGCACCGCCCTTCTCACCGCTGCGCCGGCTGCGGCATTCATCAACCCTGCGCATGGCGCGGGATTCGCGGGGGTGAGGCAATTGCACAAGGGATTGGGGCCATCGGAGAATGCTTGTTGAGCGGCAATGCGGGGAAAAGTGAGCTGGATATGGGCAAAGCGGGCGTTGGGCACATCAAAGGAGGGGTAGCGGGTCTCCGGTCGGCTTATAAAAGCTACAAGTCCAAGTCGGGGCTTGAAAAAGGCTAATTCTGCGCCCCTTGGGGGGTCTCCTTGCGTCGAGGGGTCTCATTGCGTCCCCCCTCGCCGCTTATTTTCAATGAGCCACTCGATGCGTCCATCGAAGATAAGGCCCGGGGCGCCCGGCCAAGGGCGCATGTGCATAATTTTCTTATTCCTATTTAAACATGTCCGTCAGCGATTCCCTCGTATTTAAGCCCAAGCCCGCCTCTATTTCCGGCACCACTCACCGTCAGAGCGTGCCCTCCTACAATGGCACGATCTTCTCGGGCCACTTGACCATCACGCTCAGCATCCCGTGCGGCCGTCGGGGCCACTACCTCAACACGCGCATGTCATACCTTCGCTTCAAAGTGGTAAACACGTCAATTGGCGGCGACCTCCATCCCGACTACACCGCCGCATCCTTCATCCAGTCCATGTCGCTCTATCACGGCTCCAATCTGCTTGAGCAGATCCACGCATACAACGCGTTGTACCACATGATGTACGATCTTCAAGCCGATACGGAAACCCATACAAGGGCCGGAAACATCTTACATGGCTCGTCGAGCGATGCTCCCCGCACCGGTACAAAGATCGAGAAAGGCGGGAGTTTCTCCGCATACTATTGCATCCCCATTCTGTCGGGGATCATTGGGCCTCTGTAGTCCAAGTACATGCCCACCGGCATCATGACGGGCGGGGACCTCCGACTTGAACTCACGCTCGCAGACCTACGAAGCGCGGGCGTTGTGAGGCCAAGCCCTAATGCCGCAAGTTGGGAGATAACCGATGTCGAGCTTGAATTGGAGTACGTCGAGGTGTCCTCCGAGGTCGACCGCATGATCCAGCTGGCAAACCCCCGCTACGTGATTGCCTTTGAGTCCTTCGCAAACTACACCAACACTATTGCGGTGAGCGAGTCGCGCTTGAACAAGCTCATCCCCGCGCGGTTCTCCTCGCTCAAAACGTTGTACACCATGTTTCGACCGGCTGCTGACATCACCGACGCGCACAAGAAGTCCGTCTCTAATCGTGTGAACCCGCAGCTCAGGAATTGGTACTACCAAGTGAGCGGCGAAAACATCCCGGCCACCCCGGTTCGCGAAAACGTCGAGTCGTTTGCGGAGCTTCAAAAGGCACAGCATCTGCTCGGGAGCGTCAATATTGCCGGGCTCATCGAACGCGCCACGTACTACAACACGGATAGAAGTGGGCAGTGCAGTTTTGCCATCGGACAGAATCTAGAGACGCTGACCCACAAGAGCACCCTCACGGAGAGCGGCAAGAACACGCTAAACACGAACTGCTATCTCCTCGGCGACTACACGCATGCCGCCGCGCTCCAGATGTCCACCTTTGCGCACTTCGACGCCGTCATGGTCATCGAGAACGGTGTTGCCACTTCCGCGTTCTAATATGCCCTTGGCCGGGCACACTGGCCTACCTACGATGGACGCTTAGAGTGGCTCGTTGAAAATAAGCGTCGAGGGGGGACGCAATGGGGGGTTGCGCCCCCCCTCGACGCAAGGAGACCCCCCATTATTGTACCTTTAAAATGTGACTTCGCAATAAATGACTGTCCATCGCATATTTGTGAGCTCCGAAGAGAGAATCAGTGGCCATCGTGGTGATTTCATAGTCGACAGCGCAAAGGAGTTTGCGCGGTTCGAGGGGCGGCGTGTGATGTGCGCCGTGGCATTTTGCGATGTCGTCCAATACACCTCCGAGGGCGATGGATACGTCAAGAATAACAACAACCCGTCGGGGCTACTCCTCGAGTGCCCGGACATGGTCGCCTCAAACTCCTATCAAACGTGGGACGACGCCACATCGTGCGCCCTCACAATGCTCCAAAATTATGCAACCGCGGGCATCTATGGCCTTGCGCACGACATGCCATATTGTCGCAGGTCACACATGGGAATCGTTGTTGACTACGACTACGTCAAGCGTCTCGGGAGCATGCGCTTTCGGCTTCGAAGGTGCGCAACGGAATACGACGAAGAAGATTTCCAGGTGGTCAGCCCGTCGGACGGCTTGGAGGCATGGACCTTTCAGTTGGTATTCTGGGAGCCATGCGGATGCACGCTCAAGTCCCCCTTCTCATATGACTTCGTTAGAGTGTGGTTGTCCCGTAAAAACGGCACCAGCTCCATCGTGGACTGCCGCATACCGGTCCTTCTCAATTCAAGCCGCAGCGTGGACGTGTCGGACGGCAAGTGGATGGCGGCGCTAGATTTTCACACTCCAATACGATGTGAGAAGTTGGAGGAGGACCAGCCAAACTCCATAGTTATTGCGTGCCCCACCCTTGTTGACAGCGAAGACCGCCATGTGCTGGGGCACCTCGGGAAAACGTATCGAACGGGCGAGGAGTCAATGTTTGGCCAAAAGTATAGCATCAAACCGGGCTCCCGTGACGTTTTGGGCCACGAGGTGAGAGTGCGCATCGACTCGATCACCGACATCCATTTGCAGCTCCGGACCGCTGTGGACTTGGCATTGGTATCCGACCCGCAGAACTACGAGCCGCACTACGTCGTGTCGCTTGTGTTTTTTCGAACCTTTTAATCAATACAGACGATGAAGCGTGCTTTTCTGAGCTCCTCGGGCTCGTTGGACACAAGCGACGTGTACGCCGCTTTCAACGGTGGCCTCTTGTCCACGCATGTGTCGGGGGAAACGGAGGTATTCTTCGAGAACATCTCGTCGCTCTTCAGGACCGCGGGAGAGCGGTTGGGGAGAAGGTTGCTCGAGGTTGAGCCACCCGACACCAACGCGCCCATTGTTAACGGGTTCAATCTTTCGGCGGGACCGCAAGCCGACACGCAGGTGGTAATCTCGTTCACAATTGACGACACGATATAGTGTTAATCATTCATAATACGGCAAAAGCATGTCAGCGGCTCGCGTGGATACCACCATTCTTGTCCCCGAATTCTCCGAGTTCCCCGTCTCCCACTTGAATGAAAACTTGTATCACGGGTTTGTGCTCGGCGGCTACGACGCATTAGGGGACCGGTTGCTGTCGGACCACATCGGCTACCCCGTGAAAAGCTTGGCGCCGCTCAGACAACTAAACGTGCGGTTCCCGGAGCTAAAAGCCGACGCGACGGGCGTCTCACAGTGGTCAAGAACCCTCCTATTGCGCGCTGGGGGGTTGCAGTAAATCATCTAGCAAGGGCTGCGGGATCTGGTAGGTTTCCGAGCGGTTGGCGCTGCGGGCAAAGCCGGGCCTCGAGCCGCGTTGCGCGCACGCAAAGTGGATCCCGTGATGTCGCGTGTGGTCGCAAGGGTTGCTCGTGCAATGCTGCAACACAAGGCCCTCGCGATTGGTCCATATGTTGGTCGCTTTCTTGTAATCCCGGCCATACTTGCAGTACGAGCACGTGTGAATATAGCGCGAGAGCGGCTGCATTATCTCGCGTGTCTTTAGAAGCCCGGTTGCCGGGTTTTCGATGAACCACAGCCGGGGCTCGTAGTACGCAATGATCTCCAAGCACCTTGCCACAATTGGGTCAGCGTGCTCCACCCGACGGGCTCCACGCGTCTTTGCGCGGGAGTACTCCGTGCACGGAGGGCTTGCCCACACGATGTCAAAATACTTTGTCGGGTAGCTCCGTTGATAGTCCCAATCCCGCACGTCCATTTGGACTTGGGCTCCAAACTTCGCCTCGGTGTCCACGCCCACGTACTCGTAGTTCCCGGGCCCGTATATTCGCTCGAGCGCCTTGCGAACGCTGCCGGTACCGCAGCACAGATCCAAGACTCTTACCATTACCGCCTTTCCATTGTGTGCGAAAATTGCACCGGGCGTCTAACCTAAGCAGACAATTATCATACGGTAAGATATAAAGCAGCTACTCAATCGCCACCATGCCTCCTCGTGTCGACCAAGCCATTAGAAAGCGCCGAGGCGCTCAGAAGCGCCATTACGAGAGCAATGCGGACATGATCAACAAGGTGCGCTTCTTGAAGCGTATCGCCAATGGGTCCGTCTCTCGGATGCAAACGTACACGCTCAAGAAATACAAGATGACCCCCGAAGATTTCAACAACATTCGAAAGTGCAACGGGCTCTCACGTCTCCCGGCTCCCTACGATTTTGAGGCCCCGTGCTCGGTCCACGAGGCGCCGGTCGAAGAGGCTCCGGCCGCCGCCGAAACTCCGCGTGGACAGGCGGGGCGCGGTGGAGGGCGTGGACGTGGGGGGCGCGGTGGAGGGCGCGGTGGAGGGCGCGTATGAGGGCGCGGTGGAGGACGCGTGGGAGGGCGCGAGGCCACCCCAAGAAGCGAGGGGCGCGTGACTCGGTCGTCGACAAGGCATCAGGCGCAGGAGCAACAGCACGAGCAGGAAGAGGAGCAGCAAGAGGAGCAGGCGGCGCCGAGCGTTCCCGCAACGCCGCCCTTGCCATCGGTCCATGAGCTTGCAAAGAAAATCCTTACTTTGGAGGGAAAGCCGCAGATTGATGCCAACGAAAAACCAACAGGCAGGACAATATCTACGAATACTGCCGAACAATACTCGCTGAAATTTAAGAAGCTCGTTACCGCACTCGGTTGCGACAAGGCCGAGGACCTAGGTGCGTGTTTACGAAAGACCGACCTCTTTGCCGACTACATCGATGAGACGTATCATAATAGCAACACGGCCAAGTCCAACTACAACAGTCTCGTCGCTCCCGCTAAGTACATCCCCGAGCTCAAAGCCGCCTAAGGCTCCACCATCGAGCTACTCCGCGAGCGCATGCTCTATCACGTCAAGAAGGCGGAGACGGAGGCCATCGAGGCAACGGGCGCCCAAAAGGTGGAGAGCTTGGCCAGCATCAAGAAGCGCATTACGGGCGTGAAGAGGAAATTTGGGGATACCTCACCGGAGTACGCCGCGGCGGTTCTGCAGACGTCGCTCAAGGGCCTGCGAGGCGAGCTCGCGACCGTGAAAGTGGTTGGATCGGTGAAGGAAATGGACAAGTATCCCAATGCGTACTATCACGCCGCGGGGAAGATGCGTATCAAGGAGTTCAAGACCAAGCAGATTTACGAACCGTACCTCTTCACCATGAAGAAGACGGAGCGCCCTTACAAGGTGCTCGACAAGTGGCTCAAGGCCAAGAAGCCCAAGTACCTTTTGGGCAACAACAAGGAGACCACGGGGAATATCCTCAGGAAGCCCCTCGGTGTCGGCGTGCTCGACATCCACCACATCATGATAAGCGAATTGGTCAATACGGGCGACAACGCGGGCACGGATGCAAGGTTGAGGAAGATTGCGCCCATGTTCAAGCACAATTGGACGATGACCACGCGCTACTATCGCAACACGGACACGGAAGAGGACGTCGACGAGGAGGACCGCTAGCGGCCCCCATTAGAACCCGATGTAATTCCTAGTAACATTTTGATTTTTTTGTTGTACAGATAACTTTTTTTAACGGTAGGGCGCGCCCCTCCGGTGGCGTATATGTCGCACATAAGGTCTATCTTTAACATAGCTGGAGCGGGGTACTCGCTTCCCGACACTTTAATGTCAAAAGTGTTGAAGGAATATTTTTGCGTGAAATTGTGGGCATTTAGTATTCCTTGAGGTTCGGATACGTAAAAAACTACCTCCTTATTGAGATTTCCGTCTTCCGAAATTAACTTTAATACAAGACGTAGATTCGTGTACACCGTATTCTGATTAGTAAAAAGGAGTGTGATAATTGACGATGACTCGTAAATTTGGATATAAGTATTGGTAAACGAAAATTCGAAATATGTTGTCGACGGAATTTCAAGTGTTGCATTCATCAGGTTGTTAACTTGATCTTGCAGACTACTTATCGTCTGGAGAGCTTCCCCTGATACTCGATTGTCGACATACTCCTTGTTTGCAACGTCGGTATCTTGTACGGGTGACGCAGCATGTTGAACACGTTTTTCCATGCAGCTGATAATCCCGAAAACCACATTAAATGTGTCTTTTACCCCGATTGAGGCGGTAGAGATGTTAAAAAATGGATTATCAAATGTCCCCAATCCCCCCAAGGTATTGGGTGCTGGAACCAACGGGCGTTGTAAAACATGGAGTCCGTCGCTCGCATATATGAGGGGCTTGTCATCGCCCGTTATCATCCCCCACTGAATTTCAGTGTCTAGGAACCGTTGGTCAACGTACGCCTTGTTTGCTGCGTCACTGCCAATTTCAGGGAGCCCGACACTCTTGATTTGTTTCCCGTTAACGCTTATGAATTCTGATCCGACGAAGAACGAAGGCCCCGAAATAGTTTCAGTGACAATAAAATCCGTGACAATGGAGTCTGTGGTAACACTATCCGTGGCAATGGAGTCCGTGACAATCGCCGAGAATTTCACGTCCCTTGCACGGATCTCTTTCCAACGCTTTTCAATCGTAATCAAGACAAATTCAGCATCGCCGTCGGGGAACATGTGTCCATCCACCTCGACGCCATCATCGTCGTATTTCAGCCGCGCCACCGTGTTCCCGTCTGCATTCTTGAACCGGATATCATTGTATAAATCGATGTCGTCGGTCACCTCAAGGTTCTCGAAGTAGCCGTCCTTGGCGTGGACCTTGTCCCACCGCTGGTTTTCACTCCCCAAATCATGAAGCTCGTTGATGTTGGGTAGGAAGTGTGCCGGTATCTCCAAGGCGGTGAGGTCGGCGAGGGGCTGTAGCACAAGAAAGCCCGACGTGGCCGGGTGCTTGAATAAGGCAATACCCGTATACAAAGTGTTCGCATCCACCTCCCCCGCGTACACGCCGAGACCGTGGATGGATCCCCATTGTGCGGTAGTGGATCCAAGGCTTTGGTTGTTGCTAGGATTCATTGACGCGTCCACGAGAATGCCGCCACCCGACATGCTAGCCGCGGGCGTCTTCGGGTCCCCCGTCCGCAGCGCCTCCCACGACACGTCGGCAAACTCGGGCTTGTCGGCCAGGTCGTTGTACGAACCGCTGAAGAAGGTGGGCTTGTTGGAAACGTTGCCCCATGCGATCGTACCCGGCAGCTCATCACCCAAGTCGTTGTTGAATTCCGACAGGTTGACCGTTCCTTGATTGGGGCGCACCCACTCCGGCTTCCCCGTCAAATCGTTGTACGAGCCGCTGAAGAAGGTGGGCTTGTTCAACACGTCCGCCCACTCCACGTCGCCACCTGCCAGGGATAGGTCGTTGTTGAACCCCGACAAGCTGACGCTCGCCTGGCTAGTGGCCACCCATGTCGGCTTACCGGATATGTCGGACCACGAGGATGCGCCGTCCTGACCGTCGGTGCCGTCCCTGCCGGGATCGCCTTTGAGGTCCTCGATGCTTGGCATGTCGGTCAAGTCGTTGAACGAGCCGCTAAAGAAGGTGGGCTTGTTGGTAACGTTAACCCACGCAATTGTGTCCGGCAGTTCCTCGCTCAAATCGTTGTTGAATTCCGATAAGTTGACAGTTCCTTATATGGGGCGCACCCACTCCGGTTTTCTCGTCAAATCGGTGTACGAGCCGCTGAATAATCCGGGCTTGTTCAACACGTCCGCCCACTCCACGCTAGTTGCCGTCAAGTCGTTGTTGAGCCCCGACAAGCTGACGCTCGCTTGGCTAATGGCCACCCATGCCGGCTTCCCCGTCAAGTTTTCGTACGAGCCGAAAAAGGTGGGCTTGTTCAACACGTCCGCCCACTCCACGTCGTCACCTGCTAGGGACAAGTCGTTGTTGAGCCCCGACAGGTTCACGCTCACTTGGGTGTCCGCCACCCATGTCGGCTTGTTGGATATCTCGGACCACGAGGACGCGCCGTTGAGACCGGACTCGCCTTGGGGACCTTGGGGGCCCGTGAGGTCCTCAATACTCGGCCTATCGGTCAAGTCATAGAACGAGCCGCTAAAGAAGGTGGGCTTGTTCAACACGTTCGCCCACTCCACGTCGCTGACTGTGAGGGGCAAGTCGTTGTTGAACCCCGACAGGTTCACGCTCACTTGGGTGTCCGCCACCCATGTCGGCTTGCTTGATATCTCGGACCACGAGGACGCGCCGTTGAGACCGGGCTTGCCTTGGGGACCTTGGGGGTTCGTGAGGTCCTCAATACTCGGCCTATCGGTCAAGTCTTTGAACGAGCCGCTAAACAAGGTGGGCTTGTTCAACACGTCCGCCCACTCCACGTCGCTGACTGTGAGGGACAAGTCGTTGTTGAACCCCGACAGGTTCACGCTCACTTGGGTGTCCGCCACCCATGTCGGCTTGTTGGATATCTCGGACCACGAGGACGCGCCGTTGAGACCGGGATAGCCTTGGGGGCCTTGCGGCCCCGTAAGCTCCTCGACGCTCGGCCGGTTTAGCACGTCGGTCCACTCTACACTAGTTGCCGTCAAGTCGTTGTTGAACCCCGACAAGTTGACGCTCGCTTGGCTTGTGGCCACCCATGTCCGGTTGTTGGATATGTCGGACCACTCGGACGTGCCAGGTGGACCAGGTGGTCCGATTGACCCTTCGAGGCTCGGCTTGTCCGTCAAGTCGTTGTAAGAGCCGCTAGTGGCCACGGTGGCAAGGTCGGGGAGGTCCTCCAAGTCGTCGTACGACACCGTCACCGTATCGCCCTCCAGCAAGACCCGTCGCGTCGTGCCGCTCTCGTCGTTGACAGACAAGTTCTCGGCGTAGACAGTCACAAAATGCCCCTCGAGCCACGGCTTTGTCGACGCGCAAATCCTCTGAAAAGGGTTGCCGGGCTCCGGCTCGTGCGGGATCATGTTGCCGTTCACGACGATGCCGCCGTTGAAGGTCGTCTCGTCGATTCGCTCCAGGGATACGGTCGTCGGATGCTCGTACTCCACGAGGCTCAGCGCATACTCGAGGATATCCTCCAAATTGAACTCGCCCTCGACGACTTGAAAGCTTGTGAAATTGATTTTGGAGAGGTCGGGGACCGTGAGCTTGTCCACGGAAAAGTCCGTCTTCTCGGTTTTGGATATATAGGCCGTCACGTCGATGGCGTCTAGCCCCTCTTGTAAAGTTTCAATGTCCTCTTGGATGGCCTCGTCGGCGCTTTCGAGGGCTAGGACGTCAATCGCGTGCTGCGCTTCCACTTCGCGCAGCTTCTCGTTCACCTCCGTCAGGTCCACTTGGATCGCAAGCCGCATCGGCAAGTTTCTTGGGCGCAGCGTTTCCCGGTTGCGATTCATTCCTGTAACATCACCCCAGATAATCGGTAGTCCACGGCGTGCGCGATGCGCTCCTTCCGCTTAAGCGCAAACTCGATCGTGAGCGAGTAGTCGACGTTGTGAAAGTCCATGCTCTTTTGTTCGTCGTCGGTGAGGTACACGAGGATGACGCTGATGGACCGGTCGGAGATGGCAAACTGCACGCCCGGCGAGTGGTACTCGATCTCGTTGAAGTTCCGTGACACGTGCACCTTGGCGAGGACGTTGGACTTGGCGCGCGTCACCGGGTCCCGGTTGCGGGTGCTCAAGTTCGACCGGATGAAGATGGAGGAGGTGCCGGAGAGGTCCACGCCCCGGCCGCCCACGAGCACGCCGTCGACGGACGCGTCGGTAGGGCGGAGCCCCAGGAGCTTGGCGCAGGTCGTCAATTCCCCGACGGCGAGGGTGGCATCCGGCTCGCTCGAAGCTATCACGAGCCGGTTTATGGCCTCGTCGTAGCTGGCCTCGAAGCCGTCCAAGAGGCGCCCGTCGTTGAGGTAGATTATCAGCTCGTCCACCGAACGGTTGCCGAGGGGCAGCGCGATGAACCGGTCCTCCTCCGCAAACTCCAAGTGCAACAGGTTGTTTTCCTCGGTGATCACCCAATGCGATAGGGGGATGGTGGCGTGCGGGATCGAGATGTGCCACTCGTAGACGTCGGAGGGCAGCACGATGGGCTCCGAGAGGAAGAACACGGCCGAGTTGTCGCCGAACGTATGGTCCGCAAACTTGGTGTCCAAATGCAGCGAGAAGCTCATTTCTTTGTAAAAGCGGTTAAAAGGGGGAGACACATCTTGGCGCCCCAATTGCACTCGTGTTAACATGCATTAACCTTTACTAACTTGTTTCAAATCAGGTTAATCGTTGGAAATTCACGTGCTTTTCGAATTTCACGTAGCAATCACGTACTAAGGACTACATACTTATTTAATGTTTTTTAAAGATTAACCATATTAACCTGATTGCAAGAATTTTAAAATTTTCGAAAAGTCTTTGAGAAAATTTTAAAAGTCTTGCAATCAGGTTAATATGGTTAATCTTTAAAGTTTTAAATTACATTGTCTGGGAATTTCAAAAAGCTCTGAGAGGTTAAAGAGGTTAACAGGTTACTAACCATCCATCCCCATCATGCCTCATGCATCCACAAAGTCACACTCCGAGTGCTTGATGGTCGCGTCCCACAAGTAAGACTTGTTCATGTGACGCCTCAGGGCCAACCCCTTGTTCCGCGGCATCTGCGAGAGGTCTTGAGGCCGCGGGACGTAGACAAGATCGGCGTACTTGCCCCTCTTCAACTTGGTGAAAATGTCCATCAACGGCAGCTTCTTGCCAAGGGAAAAGTCCACAAAGGTGACGTGCTCGTCCAGAACCTCTTGAAGCACGTCGTTCTCCGCAAGAAAGTCCTTTGCAAATTGGAGAATCGGCTCGGGGGTCGAGAAGGCAAACCCAGATCGGTTGAATCGATCGATGAGCATGAGCATCATTTGGGCGCCAACTTCCTTTGTGCTCACGTAGTCTCGGAGTGTCTTGTCAATGGGCAAGTGATGGGGGGCCGTGGGGTGCTCAACAAAGCGCCGCTCAAACTTGAGAATCCTCATTCTGCGCTCCATGGCTTGCGAGGAATCGGACACGGATGGAACGTCGTTGAACCCCATGATAAGGAGGGCTCGCGCGGTGAACTCGATGGCCGATTTGTGCAAGTCACGACATTGGATCAGATCGCCTCTTGTGACTTGTCGGACCTTTTGCGTGTTCAAGACCGATCCCGGATTGGCTTCTGTTGGCATGCAACACCTCTTACCCTTCAGCTTTGCGGTCTCGGACGACAGAATTGAGTCGTTGTTCTTGGTGTGCAAAAACATCTTCACGTCGGGGCCATATAAATAGTTTCCGAGCGCTGCTCCTTGCATGCAGATCATCGTGGACTTGCCATTAGAGCTTCTCCCTTGGCAAATTAGGAGATCATCGTTCGGGCGATCACCGTGAATCGAGCAAGCTAGCATGTTCAAAAGATACTCGCGGTTCTCGTCGTCGGGGATCACGTCTTCAAAGAACTTGGCAATTTTGGCCTGAATGGAGCTGTCGGGTCGGGTGTGGATGGAATGGCCGCATGACATGGTCACAAAGTCCTCCGGTAAGGTTTTAGGGTTTTAAGGTTTAGGGTTTAGGGTTTATGGTTTTAAACCCTAAAACCCTAAAGCCCTCGCGGAACCGCTTCTCCCGAAAGTCGTATACGCCATCCTCAAAGCCAATCACATAGGTGACCTCGTCGAGCTTCTCGAGCCATAGTTGAGGATCCAAGACGTCGTAGACGCTGCGCAACTCCTTTTCAATTGAGACTTTGAAGGAGATGGTTTGCATCTTCTTCAACACCGGCGCCATGGGGACGCCCTACGCTTGCACGTCACCCGAAGAAAGTTTTGCGGCAAACTGTGTGAAGCTCCCGACCAACGTGTCGTAGATAATTTTCACCATATGAACGTGGCTCACTTAAACCCACATAGGCTGCATGAAGACCACCCATTGCCGCTCGGATCCCAGCCAGACAAAATTCCGCGGATGGCACAACTTGAAAACGTCGGCGGCGGGTTGTTCGTTGCACGAGGCGGCCTCGATGATCTCTTGTTCCAACTCGTTGAGATCGGGTCTCCCGTTGTCGTTGTAGTCGCTGCCTTCGACAAGCGTGTTGTACCACTCTTGGTCCTTCTCAAACTCCTCGTACTTGAATTTGAACTCCATGTTGAACTTTTCACAAACTGCGTCGTTGATGAGCTCCACGTCCACGTTGCAACTCGCCAGGACAATAACGCTATCGTGAATGATCCCGACCACGGTCACTCCGCGCTTGGCAAGAATGTTTATGGTCTCTTCAATGGCACCGGCCTCACGGTGTTGCAGATACAACGCCAATGCGGTCGACCGCCATTCATCCCCAAATTGCCTTCTGAGGGCCGCCCTCTTGTGCTTTGTAATCTTATTGCACTTCTCGAACAAGGCGTCGTTCTCGCTCTCGAGTTGAGCGCCAATGCCCGTGATGGCGTCCGCGAAGCGATACACAAAATCCGGAGGGGACTTCAAGCTGTGATCGTTGCACCACTTTCGGGGTGTACCGCCGTACATGATGCGAAGAAACAACTCTTTGGCCACGCGCTTGTCACAGTCCCACGCGAGCTGAGCTGAACTTCGGCAAGTATGGAGTCGCGATTATCGACATAGTTTTGAATGACACTTTTGCACTCGCCATGAAGCTTCGAGGCAATCATCCTTGGATGCGCATTGCTCATGTCAAGCTGCTTGTGCCTGTCATCAATGACAAAGCCGCGTAGCTCGTGCATCATAGTTTGGTAGCATTGGTATGGAGCAGCATAGAATCGCCCAATCTCGTAGTTTTCGCCGCCCACGTGGTATTCGTGGCGTTGGTAGGTGACCTTAGTGCATGGTGTAGCGGCCCGCGGAGCTCGCGAAAGTATTTCGCTTGCAAATTTCTTTGCGGAATCGTCGCCTTGAGCTTGGCTAGCAACATGGTGCAGGGGTTTGGTGTTGAAGTAAATTTCTTGGAATTGGAGAGTGCGAGGGGCCATTATTAGTATTACAGATTTTCACACGCCATCATTAGACGCCGCGTTAAGTCGCTCTAGCTTCTTGCGGTGATACTCTTCCCTTCTCGCGACAATGATTTCATCGCGATGCCTCCAGTAATAGCGCATCGCGTGTCCACGGACATTTTCACGATTATTCTCTACATATTGGCGAGCGTACTCGCGTAGGCGGTCCTTGTTCTTGAGTTGCCATCGCTTCTGCGCCTCCTTGGCTCTCGCGGCTCGCTACTCGTCGGAATAGATGCGCGCCCTTGGCATTGTGTTACTCTTACCGCCTACAATTATCTAGCGTCGAGTGACGCGGCTTAAGGCGGGCTTTTTTGTAGCGGCCGGCAACAATGGCGTCCACTACAACTATCTCCGTCACAATTTCTCAAGCCGCCTCCGAGGACTCGGGAACCTCTCGTCGCAGTCGGCCGGCGACAAAACTTTGCGAGAAGTGCCAACGAATTTCGGTTTACCTCATATATATATATATATATACAACCATCATGCAGACACGTTTGTTGCTTTCCTATCCGTATTATAGACTTTTTCGAATGCATTCAAGCCACGATGGCGGCGCTCGCTATCCACCTAGCGTGCACTAGATTCAATAATGGTACTGTTTGCTCCCTATTCGCATACACGGCTATCATCGCGCATGGCTTCAAACCGGTATTGGCGTGCTCAATATTCATATCCCGTGCAGAAATTGTCTTGTATATTTCGATTATAACTCTTGCTTTGTTCTCCATAAACGTTGAACATATATCACCAATGGAAAAAAAAAACACGTACCCGCATTTGTTGCCAAGGGTACTTTGGGTAGAGGTACCTTTTCGCTTATTCTTACTTGGCTTTGAAATCGATCTAAGTTGTGTAGTTAACATTGTCCATTTGGGAGTACATGGACACGTTGCCCCCAATACTAGTTGATCAAATACACCGACATCTATTATTCGCACCATACATATTAATCATGCACATGTTGCGATTTCAACCCACATGCGTCTAGCACTCCAATTGCTCATGGAACACCTGACGTCGTGGTTGTCGATCAACTCGCATTTCATGTGAGGCATGAATTTGTGACGGATGCCGTATAAGAAACCGTATATTCATGAAGTGTTTGGAGGGGGTGTTGATGTTTTGCACGGTCTTGGGAATTCATACATGATTCAAGAAGTCATGGCACAGTACTAGAAAAGAAGTAATGATTTACGTGAAACACTTTAGCGTGTCTTGACTTGAAGAAAAAAGTGCAAGCAAAACATACACGCATGCGAAGCAAACGTCATATGCCTAATGGGCGGACGACCATAACCTACCACAGAATTGTTATAAGCTTATGCGCATGCTCGCGTTGCATTCCATTGTTCTTGCGATGCTCTCTTGCAATCGGGTTATTTGGATGACATGGGGGAGAGGAGTTGGGGGGGGGGAGAGCGTGTTTATTGTAAATTTTCACCTATTCTTGCTAAGTAAGCCTCCGCTACATATAAAATAACATTCAGTAAGGTCTTGACTTGAACACGGATGTTTTAACACAAGGTGATGAGCTGTATGCTCAGCATCCCCAAACAAACACCGTGAAAGGATCACCACGTGAAAATCACTGCAATGCTCAATCGCCATAACAAGCACTCCCACATAGAAATTTCATTGTCTCAACGACACACACGCACGCCCTTACATATTATGTCATGTTGTTTTGACTTGAAATGCTCAACTTGGACATTACTATTGTCGCCGCAAGCAAACCGACTGTGCCATAATCTTAAAGCTGTTCCGGGCCGCCGAGTCTTGTCCACTCCAACTTTCCCTCAACAACACCTCTAACAACAAATATTGCAATACGTTACGCTAGTTTGCAGCGCAAAATTCGATTCCTATACTAAGTAAATTCCGACGACTTACAACCTCGCCTACACATATCAATTCTTTGCCTATTTTCGAATGTTGCTCCAAGCGTGGGATGTCATACTAGTTGAGAGGCATGCATGACTCAGGTCAAGAGGCAAACCTTAAATTCGCAGTTTCATTTCTTTCAAGTAGTGTCTACACTTGTGCCAACAAATGCCATTAATACTGAAAATGATGCAAGAAGAAAAACAACTAATCGCATCAAGGTTTTAAAACACACTGTTGAGTGCTAGTGGGCCTCGCAAAGCGACATTCTCGGACATGTTTTCTTCCCTGATTTGGCGTTCCATTTATTTTATTTCTAATTGAAGTAATTATCTTACAAGAAAAAGCAGTGGAGGCCACCAAGCAAAAATAAGAAAAGATGAAAAAATCGAAGCCCGAGGAACAGGAAGGCTTAGATTTTTTATTCCTAATCATTTTCTTATCAAAATGATATATTCTATTCTGGATCGAAGCATATGTATTGTATATTATTCCTTGTAATCAAAACTTTGCGAAGCAATGTGCAGTAAAGAAATACGGCATCCGGTTTTAACTTGTAATCAACGTTTAGTTCCAAGTTCCGATGACAATCATCGGAAGACATCGTTATAATACATATCATAATGACGGGGGCGCTATGGCATGCCTTCCTGTTCCTCGGGCTTAGGTTTTTTCCTCTTTTCTTCTTTTTGCTTGGTAGTCTCCACTGTTTTTTCTTGTAAGAAAGATTTATGATAATCACGGGGGCGGGTGACGGTGTATGTATTATCGGAGCACGGTCGAGGAGAGGGCGTCAGCCCCCTCGCGATGCATGTTGGCGCTTGCGCGAGATGGCTCGTAGCGATAGTTACAGGACGTTGAGGGAATATGAGAAGTTAATGGGAGCACGCATGCTGCCGCCACTATATATCTAGTGCCCACATCAATATGTAGGAATACGTGTACGGGCACTGATTTCCTATAATAGTATGGCTGCTAGTGTAGACTGTAGAGCAGGGAACATCGTTGCAGGTACGTTGCTCGGTACAGCGCAGTGTACGTATTTCTTTATTTGGCGAGGGCAACTTTTTGAGAGGGCAACTTCTACGGGTACGAGAGAAACAGTACTTTACTATTTCGCTACTTGTGCGACGGGTACGAGAAATACAGTACGAAAGTACCAAACGATACAGTGCTCGCGCAGGGGTTGCCCATGGGCCTCCTTCGGGTTGCTTTTGGAAAAAATAAGTGGCATCCGCCACTTATCTGTACCCGAAAAGCGGCAACCGCCACTTATTCGGGTTGCCCTGCCGGGATAGAAGGCTCATTCTACATAAATTTGAAATATCAATCGGCTTTTTAATTGTATCAAAGCCAACACGTTTCTTATGATCAAATTGATTTGAATCTAGAGGTTTGCATATCCAATATCATGTGTACGGGACAATAACTCTAGCGGTTATTGTTACCGTTAATATCGGCGCGTCTCACCTGCAGGGCAACCACCTTGCTCGAGCAGTTAGACGCAGCCAACCACCAACGACTTCCCCAACGGTCAGCTCTAGCTAGCCCGTGCCTTATAAGCCGTAGCTAGCCACGAGCCTAGGCACTCTATGCTTTCGCGCTCAGCCAATCTAGGCTTCGCGCGAATGCAGTCACGACTCTCGTAGTCGAGCAGGGTGTCAGTTTTACCTTTTCGTCCCATGCGCACTCGAGCGTCACGCGACACTTCCCCCCGTTCAGCTACGCAGTTCCCCAATATGCAGCATGAGCAGTCCACATCCGCCGCAGCGGCCGACCCTCACGCTACCTCACTCGAGCAACGCACAGCCGAACAGATTCGTACGGCGGTTTTGGCATCGGAACAACGGATTACATAGCAGTTTTTGGCGGCTAACGCTGCCTTACTCGCCGAGCTCCAGCAGACGACAGCCACACCCGCTACTACTGATCAATAACAGTCCATTCCCGCCGACGCGACAGCGACGGGTGGTAAGGCGACCCCTGAGCCACCTATCGACATGCTTAACGACGAACCCGAACCCCCGGCGTCCGATTTCGTCGACTTCGCCTACTACGCCAACTACCCGGCCGGCCTCGAACGCCCCCCCTCGCAACGTCGAGGAACCATGTCTGTGGACTCTCACGGACGACACCGCCCGAGCTATAAGCGACAAACGCACCCGAGCAGCGTACGACGAGTACCTACACATCAGGTGCTATGCCTTCTTCGACAGTTGCGCCAACGCGGCAATTGGCGAGGCTTTGGACACGTTGTCGCACGGCCCACCTCTACCGACAGAGCAGGCGGCAGCGATTGCCCTCATCCGAGCGGGTCATCGCACCCACACAGCGACGGAGGAGGCCGCCCGTACTCGATTGGGCTTCTTCCGCCTCACCAAGGGCGGACAAACGAGCACGGATGCGGACCGCGTCTTTGCCGAATTGGCCCACGAGCGCTTTTGCCGACCGCGTCCTACCGCGGTCTCCGGCCCATTGGACGCGCTACGCCAAGCTTTCGTCGACCGAACGCTTGAGGTCAGCTTACACGCCGCCATCAAGGCCGCCGCCGGCGCCGCTTTCGCGAAAATCACGCCGGACAAGCCCACCGGCCCCGACGCTCGAGCCCTCAAAGCTGCCGCCGACAAACGCAAGGCTGCTGCCGCAGCGGCAGCCGCGGCAAGAGCCACCTCCCCCTCCACGCCGACCGACTCGGCTAAAACCCCAAGCAAGAAATGATGGTGTGGCCCGCCGCGCCGATTCCTGCTCCCCGACATCTTCCTTCATGCGCCACCGCGTACGTCGAAAATGGCGGGAGTGGGAGCGCATCGGCGCGAGCGGCCAAGTCCTCAGTTGGATCCGCCACGGCGTACGCGTGAAGTTCAAACACGGCCTACGTCCCAAGCCATTCAACCACGGAATCTCTATGCTAGACGCCACACCCGACCAACTCGAGTTTCTCAACTCGGAACTCCCACGCTTCGAGGCTTGCGGGGCGTGGGAACGCTCAACGAACCCCCGCTACGTTTCCCGGATGTTCTTAGTGCCCAAACCCGGATGCAACCAATGGCGCTTGATTATCGACCTTCGCTAACTCGACCGCTATTGCTCAACCTTCAGCATGACTTGCGAGACCCTCAAGCACCTCCGCCATTTATCTCGACCGGGAGACTAATTCGTCTCACTCGACCTCGCCGATGGGTACTACACCCTTGGCATCCGGGAGGAGGACCGAGACTACTTCACGGTCAACTACCGCGGCACATTTGTGGCGCCTCGCGTGCCTCCCCATGGGGTGGTCGGGCTCCGCTTACTACTTTTGCAAGCTCACACAAGTGTTTACGAACCATCTCCGCCGCCCACCACCTCCCACGCCCGCATCTACACCGACCGGCCCACGCCGCCCGTCCAAGCGCTTCCTCCGAACGCGCGATGGCGAGGAACCCGACTCCTCCCCTACATGGACGACTTCCTCTTCTTGGCCGATTCTTACGACGAGGCGTTACTACTTCGGCAGCGCGTCCAAGCCCTGCTAGACAACCTCGGCCTACAACGCAACCCCAAGAAAGGCGTGTGGACGCCAACGCAAGTCGGCGACCACTTGGGCCTAACGGTAGATTTGCAGCGCGGCGAGTTTCGCGCCCCACCCGCAAAACTGCAACACCTTGCACAACACGCTTCGTCCTTACTCGGGCGAGCGGCGTCCAACGCCCGATGGCTACCCACACGTCAACTCGCAGCCTTCGTGGGGAAAGCGCAATTTCTCTATCTCGCCATCGCGCCCGCGCGATTCTTTTTGCGCGAGCTCCACAACGTCTTGGCTACACGAACTGGTTGGGGGGGACGCGTGCGCCTCACCCACCAACTTCGACGCGACCTCGAGTGGTGGCGTACTGTGCCCAACCAACACAACGGCCGGTCGATCTACAAGCCTATCGATACCGCCTATTTGCACGCCGACTCGAGCGACTACGGATGGGGGGCCGTCCTAAACGAGGACGCCAATTACCAAGCCCGCGGTTTTTGGAGCGCACCCGACCGCCTCCAACACATTACGTGGAAGGAGCTTCGCGCAGTCCACCACGCGGTCGAATCGTTTCTCCCGCAACTCCGAGGACGACAAGTCCTCATCCACGAGGACAACACCGCCGTGGTCGCCACCCTAACCAAGTTAACGTCCCGGTCGCCCATCATGATGACCGAGATACGGCGCTTGTGGTTCCTATTCGACACCAACGACATCCACATCCGCCCACGCTACATCCGGTCGGCCGCCAACGTCTGGGCCGACACGCTCAGCCGTGATATGGACTCCGAAGATTGGCAGCTAAACCCACGAATTTCGACCACCTTCAGAGCCTGTGGGGCCCACATACGATCGACCGTTTCGCGTCTATGCTCAACACGCAACTGCCACGCTTCAACGCCCGCTGGCGCGACCCCTTGTGCGAGGACATCGACTGCCTACACCTCCCCGACGCGGCGTGGAGACGCGAGAACAAGTACTGCAACCCCCCATGGTCTGCCCTCCCAGCGCTCGCCGCAAAACTAGCGCAAGCTCAAGCCGCGGCCACTGTCATCGCCCCCTATTGGCGAAACAAAACGTGGTACCACGCGTTCGCCCGCTTGGCCATCGAGACCGTGCACTTCCAAGCGTCCCGCGACATGTTCTTTCCCGGCAGACTGGGCAAGCGCGAAGGGGTCGGACCTCCCGCGTGGAGCATCGTGGCCTTTCGGCTATCACCCCTTCTTGGCTCTACATTCGACGCGAAGCGATTGGCCGGGCGTTACGCCCGGACCGATTAAATACGCATGTACAGCACGTCCTCCCTATGCGTACATGACCGCCGCGCTACGGCTTACGCCGTGAAGCAGCACCGGCGCCATGGCATCCGATCTAACTGAAACTTTTCAAGACCTCCTAGGATCATACAAGCTCGGGGTTACATCGGTCACCGTACTCAGCAACTCGCTAGCGCCCTCGACGTCCGCAAGCTACCAGAGCGCAATCAGACAGTTATTTATTTTTTGTGCGGAGGAAAATATCGCCCCGCTACAAGCCACGCCAGCCACAATGGTACGCTACACGGCCTGGCTAGCCCTCCTAGGCACGGTCGCTGCCAGCTCGCTTCAACCCTACTTCTCCGCGGTTAACAAGTTCTTCCGCGACCACCAGCGCCAACCTGTTGCCGTGGGCGAGCTTCTGGCGGACACCCGCCGTGGCCTCGAAGTGCTACAGCATCGCCTACTTCCCACAGCCGCTCGCCTCCCGCTACCCGCACAAGTCGCCCAGGACATCCTACACGCCGACAACGCCCTACAGGGTAGTACCTTCGCGTGGACCCCTGCTACCTTTCCCCGGATGCAGCGTTTCAGAGCCTGTTTAGCGGCCTGCGTCAATTACATATTTTTCTGCAGCGCCAAAAATGGCGCTCGCTGCCAAACCGGCGACCTAATTGTCGACATGCCTTCTCAACAAATCTGTCTATTCCTGCGCAAATCTAAGGGCGACCAGCGCCGCGACGCCGGCGAAAAACTTGTCATCGCTATCCCTTTAGCCGCCAACCCCGTCCTCGCGGACCTGCTCGACTACTACACGGAGCACCTCGCGGCATCATGCAACAAATTCTACAACAAGCCACCCCCGCTCGCCTTTTGGAGCTTCTCACCTTCCGAACCTTCCGCCGATTGGGGTGCCGCGTCCACCATCTCCGCTTGGCTCGCCCTCGCCCTCCTCACCGTCAACTCCTCCGCGCCCGCCGGTTTTATATGGACGTCGCACAACCTACGGAAAGGCGCGGCGTCCGCTGCCAGCTGCATCGGCGCGCCCCTCCCCATAATCAAATTTATGGGTGGCTGGGCCAAGAACAACTCTGTGACCGAAGGCCAATATATTGACCCCACCATGACCCCAACACCTGCTGCTTGGCGGTTCTTCGGCTGGCTCACTCCGTCCCCCCCGCAGCACTAATTTTGGCTGTGCAAGCCTTTGGCTTTAGGTTACTGGCAAAACGTGCCCTAGGGTAAATGGTCATATTGATTTGAATCTAGAGGTTTGCATATCCAATATCATGTGTACGGGACAATAACTCTAGCGGTTACTGTTACCGTTAATATCGGCGCGTCTTACCTGCAGGGCAACCACCTTGCTCGAGCAGTTAGACGCAGCCAACGACAAACGACTTCCCCAACGGTCAGCTCTAGCTAGCCCGTGCCTTATAAGCCGTAGCTAGCCACGAGCCTAGGAAGTCTCTGCTTTCGCGCTCATCCAATCTAGGCTTCGCGCGAAGCCACCCAACCATCCCTGTAATCCTGCGCTAATCGACCCCCAGACCATGTCTGTGGGTGTCTTTTGGCCAAAGTGTAAGCAGCCAGACATCTTTGGCAAAACGTGCCCTAGGGTAAATCCATGGAAATGCTGAATATGTTCCGAATAACACAAAATATATATTCGAAGATACGACGAGAGATGCACGAAGTTTACTGCCGGTACATTTGGTACGTTGTGGTACGTTTTAGTACGTTTCAGTATGTTTTGGTATGCTTTGGTACGTTTCGGTACGTTTCAGTACGCTCTGGTACGTTTTGGTACGTCGGCATGCCGCGTCTGATTTTTTTATTTGAAGCTATCCCTAGCTAGAGGGGAATGACGTTCACAGATAACCGATAACTGTGGACGTACATGTACTGATAATGATGTGCTACAATACTTGTATCGCCGGAGCCAAATTTTCTTTCGGGCGTTGCTGCAGTATAGAGCTATGCCGCAGACTTTTCCGTTAATATTACTATTATAGGAAATCAGTGCCCGTACACGTATTCCTACATATTGATGTGCGCACTAGATATATTCATATAGGCGGCACCGTGCGTTCTCCCATTAACTTCTCAGATTCCCTCAACGTCATGTAACTATCGCTACGAGCCATCCCGCGCACGCGCCAACAAGCATCGCGAGGGGGCTGCGGCCCCCTCCTCGACCGTGCTCCGATAATAGGTTATGGGCCCTCTTAGCCTTACGGACACTCACGCGTCTCCGCTACGCACACGTCAAGTGCCTAAAGCGCTAGCGATATATACGGGCTTAAGTACTGCAAACACCATGGCCGGCAACTCGCCGCCGCCGCCGCCATCGCGGGACAACACCACCCAAGCGGACATCATCCGAGAACACTAGCGACTACCAAGACGTCGCTCACAAGTGGAGAATCACACGCACACACGGAGGTGGCTCACTCGCACGAGTCACTTCTAGCACTACGGCCGGCATCGCACCGCCGGCGCCGCCTAGCACCAAGGAGACTAGCCGCCCCGACATGAAACTAGCCACAAGTCCGACGCCGTTCATCAACGGCCACCTCCTCAGAATCAGCGGCCACACAGAAGTCGCTCGACACAGAAGCAACGGCCACACATAAGTCGCTTGCCATATAAGGAGCGGTCACGCACCAGGCGATGACCTATAGATAAGAAATTTAACGGACAAACCTCTAAGCCTGCATAAATATGTACGGTCAATGATCTAGAGGGGCTATTATAGGAAATCAGTGCCCGTACACGTATTCCTACATATTGATGTGCGCACTAGATATATTCATATAGGCGGCACCGTGCGTTCTCCCATTAACTTCTCATATTCCCTCAACGTCCTGTAACTATCGCTACGAGCCATCCCGCGCACGCGCCAACAAGCATCGCGAGGGGGCTGCGGCCCCCTCCTCGACCGTGCTCCGATAATAATTACAGCTACATATGCGGATGGTGGCAACAATATCAGTAGTAGTTCCCTTAGGGTTGTTTCATATGCACGACTTGATGTGGAGATACAGCGGCACATGTAGTAAAACGTACCAAAACGTACTGGCATGCCACGCGTGTACAGTGCCACGTCGCAATTTCATTTTTGTCACCCTCGCGGTCAACGCTTGTCGAGAAAACGATGTCGAGAAAAGGAATAGTAGTTCGCGCAGTACTGCCGCTATCTCGCATGGCGGCATTTTGGATCCAAAATGCCGCCATGCGAGATAACAGATGTCGAGATAGGATCATGATCGCTGTTTTTCCCGACTACACATTGCGCTCCCGCCTACATCATCGCTTTGTCCCTTCACACACACTCTCCGCCAAGATCACAGACCGGGCCAACGATGGCGGACTCCGGAAGTCCTCAAAGCCTGAAGGCCCCGACTCCTCCCAAACGTGTTGCTTCTTCACCACCTTTTTCTCCACGCGAGGCGCGGTATCATCGAAGGCATTGGGAGCGTCGCTGGTAGCCCGGCGGCGGGCATGTCGTCGCGAGATCGCTCATAACCCCGGAAGCCAGCGACCTTCTACAGCCCACTTACGTCGGAGGACAAAGTACCGATTATTTTCTATTCTATACATATGTTTATATATGCTCTGCATGTTTTGTCGGTAGTGCCTAGAGTCCTAGACACCGGCCGCAACACATCGCTAGTTCGCGCGCAGCCGGGCTGGTTGCTACCTGTACAAGTACCTGTATATGTCGCATATTTGCATCTCGCATCTCAGCATCCTTTTCTCGCTGTATAAAATAATATAAGGATATAAGGATCTTCACCACCTTTTTCTCCACGCGAGGCGCGGTATCATCGAAGGCATTGGGAGCGTCGCTGGTAGCCCGGCGGCGGGCATGTCGTCGCGAGATCGCTCAAAACCCCGGAAGCCAGCGACCTTCTACAACCCACTTACGTCGGAGGACAAAGTACCGATTATTTTCTATTCTATACATATGTTTATATATGCTGTGCATGTTTTGTCGGTAGTGCCTAGAGTCCTAGACACCGGCCGCAACACATCGCTAGTTCGCGCGCAGCCGGGCTGGTTGCTACCTGTACAGGTACCTGTATATGTCGCATATTTGCATCTCGCATCTCAGCATCCTTTTCTCGCTGTATAAAATAACGAATTGTCTATATCGATCCCGGGGATCTACATCCCCGGGATGGAGATCCCCCATGTACGGCACGTACGCCCGTGTGCATCCGACGTACGCGTACATGCATGCGATACAGGAGCGACCGCTGGCCCGGCTGGTTCTAGTCAGCGCACGGCCCATCGCCTCTGTAGTAGGAGTCAACACAACGGATGCGCGCGCCCAGTCGCCTCGCGACGTTGCGTAGGTTGGCGTCTTGCATGTGTCCATCACAGATTTGCATAGATAGAGAAGCAACAAATGAGTGAAGCACCGTTGCTGCCGATGAAAGCATCTCCGCTCGCTCGCGGCATAGAGGCCGAGGCCGCCCGGACAACCCTTCTCCGTCCGTCAACGCCGAACCTGGCAACATGCAGTGGCTGTCAACACACCATGGATTGCTTCCGTACCGATCCTTTCTGGGATGAAGACGACTCGGGTGATAATGCTCATAATGATCTTGTTCGGGCAAACTGTCGTCTACCGCCCTTGTCGAGTTGTCGGTCATGGTGTTGGTGATGGCCCCGCCGGCTCGTCCGCCCCCCCCACCGGTTCGTCCGACCCCTCCACCGACTCGCCCACACACACAGACATATCCGCCCTTTCCTCTCTTTTTGTCTCGCACACACACAGACACACACACACACACACACACACACACACACACACACACACACACACACACACACACACACACACACACACCACGGCGTTCTTAAGTACCGCAAAAGCGTGCGTGCTAATTTTGGTCGGAAAACATGTACTAGCGACGTTTTCGACGCGGCACCAAACCGCCGTACGCCCTCGTTAACCCGTGGCCACCCCAGCCGCGATTGTGTAGCGCGAACACAGACATTGTCCTCCACAACCAGCAAACCTTCAACTCTTTCATAAACGCACTTGTTACCGGTGGTGGGCGGTCAATTGGTGCTCATGCGGCTACAGGCGGGTCGTTCTTGTAGCACGGAACGGTAAGCATGCTACCGTCTCACCACTCTCTTGTCAACCACCCCCGCCTACTCCGGCTTGAATACCACAATAGTAGGAAAGAGTGTTTTTTTGCCAACGTCCAAAGCGGATTTTTGTTTATCCTTTCCAATCGTTCTATATTATGTGTGCTCAGTTCGACAGGTGTAGATTGCGAAAAGTCTCCGAGGTACTAGCGACGTTTTCGAC
>JAPMLY010002082.1:37500-66414 GCA_026401115.1 Tetraselmis chui
ACGTGGCCGATATTCGAGTAAAAATTGCAATGTGGAGATATTATTTTATACAGCGAGAAAAAGATGCTGAGATGCGAGATGCAGATATGCGACATATACAGGTACCTGTACAGGTAGCAACCAGCCCGGCGGCGCGCGAACTAGCGATGTGTTGCGGCCGGTGTCTAGGCACTACCGACAAAACATGCAGAGCATATATACACATATGTATAGAATAGAAAATGTTCGGTATTTTGTCCTCCGACGTAAGTGGGCTGTAGAAGGTCGCTGGCTTCCGGGGTTTTGAGCTATCACGCGACGACATGCCCGCCGCCGGGCTACCAGCGACGCTCCCATGCCTTCGATGACACCGCGCCTCGCGTGGAGAAAAAGGTGGTGAAGAAGCAACACGTTTGGGAGGAGTCGGAACCTTGGGGCTTTGAGGACTTCCGGAGTCCGCCATCGTTGGCCCGGTCTCTGATCTTGGCGGAGAGTGTGTGTGAAGGGACAAAGCGATTATGTAGGCGGCAGCGCATTGTGTAGTCGGGAAAAACAGTGATTTGAATCCTATCTCGACATCTGTTATCTCGCATGGCGGCATTTTGGATCCAAAATGCCGCCATGCGAGATAGCGGCAGTACTGCGCGAACTACTATTCCTTTTCTCGACATCGTTTTCTCGACAAGCGTTGACCGCGAGGGTGACAAAAATGAAATCGCGACGTGGCACTGTACACGCGTGGCATGCCAGTACGTTTTGGTACGTTTTACTACATGTAGAGCTATATCTCCGCATAAGGTCGTGCATATGAAACAACCCTTAGTCTAATCTGCTAGTGCCTCGGGGATATGTGTATGATCTGATATATCATACATCGGCCTGTATGATTACGCGTTTTCATAATCAGTACTTTTTCTGTTAAATACCGCTAAGTACAGTCAGTGAATATCTAAAGTAGCGGCAGACACGCCTAAGCTCAGTGTCGTCTGCACCACCGACTTCGGCTACAAATCGAGCGACCATCCCTATCATAAGGTATGATATCACCACGCCCGCCTAACAGTGGAGGCGAGAAGGATATTGGATAGCGGGGGCGGATCAGTGGGGCGTGTTTATTCCGTGCGGACCCGGTTCATGTTGCCAAGGGCGACCGGGTCTAGTCGCATGTGGTGCTCGAAGCAGTAGCGGCTGTAGCGGGAGCCGGGCATACACAAGGGAATCTCACACTGCACGCAGTAAAAAGACGTCTAGTGAAGGACACCCTCGTCGCGGTAGCACCGGAGGCAGCGAGCTTGCTTGCTTCGGCCCTTTTTGGAGCGACCCAAGTTACCGGGGACGTGGGCGCGCTCGTCTTGGAGGTTCCGTTTCGGTTCGGCCAAAGGTACGGATAATGTCCTTCCCCGCTGTTGGGCCGGCACAACGTGATCTTGTAGCCCGTTGTAGACCAAAGTCTTACTTAAAATCTCAGCGAAGTTCTTGATAGTTAGAGCTGAGTAGGGGTGGGAAGCGGAGACGTGAAACTTGATTAGCTTCCAACAGTCGGTAGCGCAAATACTGCTGGGTAATGTAGTCGCTAGTCGGAACCAACTCTCTTTTGTTCCGACTGTATGGTGAAGTTGCTAGGACAGATGTGGCTGTGCATACTACATGTAAACACTGGATAAACGCGAGCATGCCCTCTGAAAAGAAATCTATCTGATCGCACCACCTTGCATTAACCGCGACCATGCGCGATGCATACATTGCTGATGAAGTCTGCCGGCCGGATAAGGACATAACAGTTGTGCTTATTGCCTGGAGACAATGACAATAATGGTTAATATTTTCGTGATTATAATTACAGCCTTCACTGATACACTCTCACACACACACACACACACACACACACACACTGACGCACAGGCACACAGGCGCACACACAGACACAAATACACAGTGACACACACACACTGGCACACCTACACTAATACACACACACCCACACACACACACGCACAAGCACACACACACACACACACACACACACACACACACACACACACACACACACGCACACACACACACGCACACACACATTACACACTGACACACACACACACACGCACAAGCACACACACACACACACACATTACACACTGACACACACACACACACGCACAAGCACACACACACACACACACACGCACACACACATACACACACAGGCACACACACATTACACACTGACACGGTGTGTGTCAAACTGTGTGTGTGCCAATCTACCTTCGGTGCAAGTACGAAAACACACCAATTCCGTGAGTTATGGGGTTGAGCATATCATGGGGTAAAATGCTGAAGTAATGCCGGACCTTGAGCAATTTCGATGCAACATTCACCTCATGGCTTACAAGCTCGCACCTAACAAACGCCCCCGCACAAATTAATGACCGACTAAGACGCGCGGTGCGGTTGGCGCGATCGTTGACCTTGCCCATAGCTTCACACAGAAATGACAAAAAGGAGAAACCCACGGTGCTCGTTGATATGAAACCCACGAGCATCCTCGGTATTGGGTTTATTGTCATGGGTTGACGTAATGTGACGGTGTCGCCAGGTACGGGTGGGATCCACACGGCGTCCTTGGCGGTATCGTCGGTGAGAGCGGGGTCGCCATCGTCGTCGGACGAGCCGACCTCCATATCGAGGGCTTCGCTGGTGTTGCCGGGTATCTCCCCCACCTCGGTAGGTGGCGATGTGTCGCTGGAGGTGGAGTTAACGGAGGACCCCCCCGACATAAGGTCGATAGGTAGTGTGGGTTCGATAGTCGGCGGACCGGTATCACTCACTACCGACCCTGTAATAATTGGTACCAGTAACGCACTCTCCGTAGCTGCACCGGGAATTTGCACCGTTAGCCGGGGGGGTTGAAAGGGCATTCGCACTGCAACGCGTTGTGCGTTGCTGGTTTGTGTTGGTGCTGGGGTTAAACGGCCTGCGTTGTCGGATTCGACGCGAAAAGCGCGAGCCGACTCGTGTCTCGGCGGCATGCTATCCCAAATTGCCACCCACAGGCCTTCACCGATAGACTCGCCGACTAGCCCGTAGGTTCGGTCAGGTTGTGCACCATCATTTAGGGGCTGAAGGGGGGCTCTACGGGCGGAGACGCGCGCTCCTGTCGTTACGGTCTTCCTCAAGGTGGTGGTGGTGGGTCGCCGACATGCGATCTCGGCAAATTGCACGTTTTAACCGCTTCCGCACCACCCCAGGTTCCGAGTCAACGGAGTTAAGCAGAGAACACCCTCAGGTACACGCTACCAAAGTTTGACGAAGTACTAACTTTTCCTCGCGTGGGGCTGACCCGTTTTTTACGAGACTTTGGTGTACGATTAGTCATACAAATGTAGTACTTATCATACACATATCCCCGAGGCACTAGGTTTGTGCACAATGTAGTGCTTTCCTTTTGCCGTCTTTGGATTCCGTGACCCTCTTGGCACTCTTGCCCTTTTGTTTCCCCTCCCACTTTCGTTCCCTGTCCGTGCTCGTTCTTGTTCTTCGTGTAATCATTTTTTTAGGGTTTTTTGGCAATATGAGCCTTTACTTTCCACGCCTTGATATGGCTGTAACCATTTTTTGTAACGTTTTTGTAACCAGTTTTGTTGATATGGCTGTTTCCGTACCGGTAGTTCTTAAAACTGTGCCTGGCACGCAAGATAGCAAATCTCCCGGAATCAAATTCCACGTTGCAGCAGTGATTTGTTACTGTTGAAACCGCTTTATCAGCTCTCCCTTCAAACGAGTAAAATGGCACAATACAGACATCCGAAGTCGTCTTCTCCGATTCTCCATTCTCTGTTTTTTCATTCCCTTTTGTTTACTGTAGCCCACACCGGTGAAAGATTGACCTTCGTAGCAGGGGGCACCCCTTATAACAAGGCACCCCGCAGCTATGAAAAAACCATCAATTCTTCCGAAGCCCAAGACGACTACCGTGACGGGCGGCTTTTGGGAAGCTTCAACTGCGAACAAGTAGCATTTTACAAAACTCACAAAACAGGGAGTACCGACCTTGGGGCTGTATTATTTAGAGTGGGCGTTCGGCGTGGCAAACGGTTTGTCGCTTTGCCACCAACTTGATTTGTGGGGGGTGCAGAAAACTTGTAGATACGCTGATGGTAGTCTTAGTTTTGCTTGACAGGACTGCCGCTGACGAATTGTACTCGTATCATTTGCCACTTAGTGCCGCGGCGTATTTGCTTGCGCACATTTATGGAAACTAAATGAAGCCCTCAACAGGTTCCACACGAGGACGTCTCTGTCACACTACTTAAGTGCAACAATGACCTCAAAGCCAGCCGACTTTGTTATCAGTCACTCAACATCACCCATGGTAAAGATGCAATCAGTTTACCGTCGGTACTTTGGCGACAACCCGGGCAGAATAACGGTGAGTACAACTGCTCTCTATCATGGAGAAATATATATGTAAGTAATGAAAGATATATATCTATTACAAGCTTGAGTTTACACTTTATAACTAAATTCCGACGTCAAGTTATTATCTTGAATGAACTTACTGTTTGCTACTACTCGCCATATCTTGTCATCATTTTCCGTGAGACAACTCTCGGTCATTCATCACTCTTTGAAACGCGACAGCTCCAAATACACCCAGCGATATGAAAATGCGGAATATCGGTTTTAATGTAGACGTGAGCTTTCCCTTGTGTTGCCTTGTTAATACAGTTGATAGTCCGTGCTCATAGCTTTTCTCTTATGATGGTATGAATTTTTTCTGTATGTAATTTTTCTTTCTATGATGTGTTACATTGAAGATTGTGCGTGATCCAGTGGAGCGGTACGTGAGCGACTTCCAATATTTTGTAAAACCGTCACACAAGACATCGGTGTTAGGTGGTCGAGGCAAGCAACCCGTGGCGAATCGGATGACAAAGGAAATCTTTGGTCCGGCTTCAAGGAACCTTACTCAGCTCAGTAAATTTTTTATGTCGAAGTTCTGGGAGGACACAGTTGTTTTCCGCTTGGAGCTTTTGGCCGAAGGACTAGCAGCGCTCCATATACATTGTGATTGGCCACTGAAGTATCTCTTGAACTTGAATGTGAATTGCGCCTTGTGCGGGTATCGCCTACGCCGTTGGGACGGGAGAACGGTAAAGGCGAACGGTGTCTTATCTCCAGACCTTAGACAACGAATTGCGTCTCTACATAAACTTGACGCGATGCTATTACGCGAGGTGGATAAGAAATGGAAGGGTGTACAAGATCGAGGAGGAAAGCATCTCGTGGCTGTCACGTCAGAGGTCCAAAGGCAGCAATCAGTTTTGAAAGCATATTGTGAGAGGGAATTTCGAGGACTCGGCACCAACCGAAAAATTTCACCGGCTTGTACTTGGGTCACCCTGTCGGATGCTGAGTACGAGAAAACCGTGAGTCCACTTTCTGGGCGTGTGGACATTCACAAACGTATGAAGCTGGCCAAGCACATCCACCCTGGCACTGGAAATTTTCGTATTAATAATATGATCGACGAATACGACAGAGTCTATGACATGATTTTGGGCAAAACTGTGTCTGGGCGAACCTCATAATGGGTAAATGTAAAAGTTTGCACCTATTATTCTAAGTATGAGAGCCATGCAATAATCATAGATCAAGTAGTAAATTGCCTCAATTTTTGCATTCAAGGGCGTTTTGCATTCATTGGAGTTTACTATTTTTAATCTGCTAGGTTTGTGCACAATGTATTGCTTCTTTTTGCGGTGTTTCAGATTCCGTGATCCCCTTGTCACTCCCTTATTTATTTCGCTTTTGATTCCCCTCCCATTTTCTTTTTTGATTCCCCTCACATTTCTTTTTAGCCGCCGCCACCGCATGCGCGTGTGCGGCTGAGCTTGGGTTGGGAGCCCGCGAGCACGGAACTTGGTGGCTGTGAGCGTGACGCCTGCCCGCCTAGTCGTGTTTGCTTTTTTTCTCGTCGCTCTCCTGCGCTGTGGCATCGCGCGGTACCTATACATGAAGTTATCCTTTTTATCGTCCGCGGTCACTCGCCGTCGGCGGCTCCGGTGCGTTATATTTGTACCATCGCCAGCGTGACTCTCCCGGGATCTTTTATTCGTCGCTCGACCCGCGACCGGGTAAAACTGCTCGTACCGCCACTAGTATCGGCATTCTCGACATCCTTGGCCACTACCGGTACCGCTACAATTTTCGCCCGCTCGTGGTCATCCCCTTAAGATAGGCTCAAGGCATTGGCGCGCGTCATCACTATCATTGTACGGGTACTACAACTTCAGTACTGCTCTCAGCCCACTAAGGTCATTCTACTCGCTACCCGTACTCAGAGCCCGCTATTTGAAAGGTCATCCTTTATCGCTTGGCGCCCCACTTCCATAAGGTGTTGTATGACGGAGATTCCATCCGACTCCTGCGGTGGTTGGTACCTAATAGTTTCTTTGCTCTTTTCTTGAGCATCTCCATCGCGGGCTCCAAGGCTCCCCACTACAAGCAACGCGAGGTTGAAGGCGCGACGGACCGGCATCGAAGAGCCCACCACGTCCGCGGCAAATCTTCCCTCCAAGGCACGCCACAGCGCCACCTCGGGCGACTTCCGGTATAGTCTCTACAGCCAGAACCGACTAATTTTAGTCGTTTGTGGCACAAACGACTAAAATTAGTCGGTTGTGCTTTTGGGCTTTTTCCATAGGTAGGAAACTTCAATTTCTTACCAAAGAATGGCCACAGGTACCTAAGACAAAACGTAGTTCGGGAAAATTTACTATTCTTGGATTGGTGGACTTGCGACACTGGGGGAGCGTGCTGTTTGCAGGCAACATGGGCGCTGTGAAACGCTGATTGTGTAAACCGTTCTCCCGATTCTAACATGAAGAAGTTCCCGGAACGGCTTCACTACTTCGTCGGAGCTCGACTTTCTACCCAAAGGCACCCACTTTGATGTAGAGGGGACTCCTAGGTACTCTCGGCGGCAGTATGAGGGCAAGTGGAGTACAACACGGGTGATGGTGTGTTCCGCACGGAGTCGGTTGGGGATTCGCGGTACGTCACTTCCCGGTCGCCGGTTATACTGGCTGACTTTCACCTCAGGACCTGCGCCGTAAGGCTAGCTCACGTCCCCAAAACAAGCACGAACACAGCCTAGGGAGTACTGACCTTGGTTCCGAAGTCATTGGCGGCTAGTTGGCCGGGCGCGAGTTGGACTGTCCAGTTTTCAGCGAGGACGTGGGCGCGAAAAACTCGCTCAAAAATTACCGGCGTCGGGACCCGCCTCACATTGCGCGGAGAGCAGCAACTCTAGCGGCCCCAATTTCCTTCTTTGAGAGCTTGAGCAACTTACATGAAATCATTGAAGGAGCTGGGGGAGTTTGGAGAAGCGTGGTGAAGGGAGTCGCAGCAAAAGGTGTTGCAGGAAAAATGCTGCCGGATGACGGAATGGCTTAAGCGGCACCCGTCGACGATGCGACCGTGCCGACGAGGTGAGGCCAGCAAGACCTATCAGAAATTCACATGTCCGTCCGCCCAAAGCTCTCACTATCGTCGGTGAACACTTTTTAACGAGTCGTTTCATTTTCGCAGGTTGCTGAAACCCGACAGCGTACACATGCTGCGTTGTTTTTTCGCAGTACAAACGCTCTCACCACTGGGAGCAACGTCGCATACCGCCGGCCATACTTAAGTTTTCCGCGCGCTGAAATACCACACACACGCTTTAGCAAAGCTGCGGCAGCCGACATCACTGAGAAATCCATTGATGTTGGGGGCACTGATACTGAGGACGAGCTTGCTGAGTTTTACCGTCGGCGGGTTTGGGATGCGAGTAGCGCGTCGCTGTTTGGCATGCGATGCAATTGCAAAGGGTGGAGTCTCAAACGCGCAAAAAGGTGAGTTGACTTTGCATTGTATCGCTCATTAAGAGGGTGTTAAGGTGTTGTGATGCTGCACCTGCGTGTTATGGCTGGAAGGGCAGCAGAATGTGCCAAAAACTAGAGGTACTTTTATATCGCGCGCATGAGAAATGTAAGTCATGTTGGTAACCAACTAGATTTGAAGTGTAGCTGAAAACAGTGAGAGACGTCTGTCTATGGGCATGCATAAGCAGCGGGTGCATCATGAACTTTCAATGGTCATGTCGTAGCTACAACGTGACTCTCATGCGCATTCGCATGGTTCATGCTGGACAAATCATTCATGGTGTTGCATGTGGTTGGGCTCCAACCAAGTGGTTGGCAATGTGTTGCAGCATTTCACATGCACAAATTTCTCTGCGATGAGTTCGAATTGCTCATTTTCAGATCTGATGTGGAAGCTAGATGTGCCTTCATGAGTTTGCCAGCAATTGGAGAGCAATAGAATGGACTGCGAGGCGATGCACTGTAAAAATCAGAAATTAATAGTCTGAAATGTTGTTTAAAATTCCCTGTTTAGCACAATCGACTAATTTTAGTCGGTTGTGCTTTCTCGTCATTAAACATACAACATCTACTCAAAAAGTCCCAATGTGCTCAAGATGCACACTCAACCCACTGTTGAGATCGGAGAAACACACCATTGCATCAGATCATTGTGTACATGGTGATAGTTATTGTTGGAAGTAGAGCAAACTGGAATTTCAGATTTTGCCTTTGCGGGCGGTCATTTTTCTGTCACGTGGGTTTTATTCAGGTCAATAAAAGTCCATTGTAATGTGCTTCTTTGGGCATGAAATTCGTGCCACAGATAGTTTGGAGAGTTGGGAGCAACATGTTGGTAGCATTTTCAATTTTTCAAAATCTAGAGCAAGTAATAGCGTTAACTACACAAGGTGCACAACCGACTAAAATTAGTCGGTTGTGTCCAACCGACTAAAATTAGTCGGTTGTGTCCGGCTGTAGAGAATAGTCCAAGTGGCACAATGCCACCCCGGATGGCCGCCGCGGCGACCCGTCCGGGATATAGTCATCGGCGTCCTTCACCGCCACCTTTAGGCCGGGTCGTGCCCTATGGCCCCCGCTCCGGGTGACCTTCCGACATCATCACTTAATGCTCAAGCGCCTTCGCATGTCTTACGACATGGAAATACTCCGTCTTGGTTTTAACCCCCCGCTCCCACAATGCGCTCCCCCGCTCCTTTGAGGTGCGTTGGTTGCTCCGCGTCGTTCCCGACCCTTCAAGCGCTATACGCCCATCTAAATCCCACCGCGACAATGTGCAATTTCGCGCCTTGACAATTGCTCACTTGTGCATGCCGATCGCCACATTCTTGTGCCGTGCATTGTTTGCGGACGATACTTTCGGAGCGGTGGCCTTAGTAGACACCAACATTTATGCTCTCACCGCAATACTACGCCATCCCAATAGCCGGCATGCGGTGCTTCGCTTCCGCGTGGTCGGCCGTCCCCGCTGCATCCCCAGTCCTTGCCCCCCGCCGTCCAATGGTGCCTTGACCATGGGGCCACATGCGGGGAGAACTCTAAAGCCTTCTTCGAGTCCTACATCCTTTCTTTCCTATCTAGTACGTCCTCGAACGGCGTCCCCCCTTCGGTGGTACGCCTCGTCAAGCCGGTCTTCGAGGAGCTTGTCGGTTGCGCTTTGTCTTTCCGCGATAGGGCCACTCAAGGGGCTTCCGCGAAAGCGGCTTGGGCGGCGTTGCTTTTATTCCCGCGCTTAGTTTTGCGCCCCATGGCTGATTTCACTTATGCGGGGCATCTGCCCCCTGACCCGGTCGTTGATTACCGTGACAACCGCTTAGCCCATTGGGCGTCAAGAGATCTCGATGTATTGTTTCCCGCCGCTCGCCCCCACGCATCCTTTACCAATGGGCGGGCACCGCCAGCACCTACCTCACTTTTGAGGGCCGGTTCCGACCCCATCTCCTCTTCGCAGCCCTTTCATAACGGCGTCTCGGCCAAGGTCGCCAACCGGGCGGCTAGTCTAGCTGCGGTTGGGGAGTACCGTCGTGCCATGGAGGCCCTAAGCTCCAACCCCGTTGCAAGTGGTCGTGGGGTGTACGAGGAATTATCACGGTTGCACCCACAAGACGATGACGACCTCGCGAACGTGTTGCCGGATCCTTTCTCCCTCCCTCGTATCAAACTCCGTGCTTCGGAAGCTGATGTTATGGAGGTCGTTGTTAGATGCTCTCGAAAGTCTAGTCCTCACGTCGACGGTTGAAGGTTTGAAACTCTTCGCGCGTTGGGTTCCCCTTGCACGCTCACGAGATTAGCCGAAACCATCGTGATTGCAAAGGTTCCACCAGGCGTTGCCTCATTCCATGCCTCTTCCACACTTCTCCCGCAAGACAAGCTTGATTCCGAACAATAACGCGCACAAGAGCAAGAACTTCGCGACCAAAAGGGGACGTTGCGCCCGATTGGACTTGGCTCCGTTTTCGTTCGTTTCGCAAATCGCGCGCTTCTCGCCGTAATTGGTGACGATGTGTCTCAATGGTTGGCTGCTCGGCACCAATTTGGGGTCGGCGTCCGCGGCGGGGTTGAGATCGTATAGTCCATGGTTCGAGCCGCGCCTGACGCTTCACCGGACTAGCGGGCGGGCATGCAAGGCGACGCATCCAACGCGGTCAACGAGGTCTTGCGGCGTCCCTTCGTTGACGAGTTGTCAGCAAATCCCGCGCTTCGATCGTTGCTCCGCGTCCCTACTGTGTTGCATGGTCGTCCATCTACCTTGTACGTTTACGACTCATCAAATGCTCACGGCATGGCCATGCGCATCCCGAGTACCCGTGGAGTCCATCAAGGTTGCGTTCTCATGGCCATGTTCTTCGCCATAGTTGCCTCCCGGGTATACAAATAATTGGCTGCGATTGCCCCGAACGAATCCGTTGTCTGCGGATATTCCGATGATGGTCACTTCCTTGGACCTCCATGCGTCTCTCGTGGCTATTGGCGACGCTATGCCGGAGGCGTATGCTAGCGTCGGCCTCACAATAACCATCCGTAAAAACTGTTTGTATTCCCCTTTGGGTGTCGGTGATGCTTTCGATAACTTACACAACGGCCACATAACGCGGGGAGTAAATATCTCCACGGAAGGGACAAAAGTATTGAAAGGGCCAATGGGTATATCGGATTTTGCTCGAGACGTGTTTGAAACGGCCTTAAGTGAGTATGAGGCCTACGGCGAACGTTTAAGGGGTCTAGCAGCTCACCGGCACTCTCACACTGCGCTTCGTATCCATCAACATTGCAACCGCCGCTTCGGACACTTTGCCCGTATAGTCCCACGAGGACTTGGCAGGAGCGAGGGCTACGGCGACAACGTCGTGACTTTCCTCGAGCGCGCTGACAATGCCAACCTAGATGTGGCGGCTGAGATATTGGGCCTTCGCGCGGCTAGCCTACCCCGCAACACTCGCTCCGAGATGTCTCTTCCCATACGTTTCGGGGGCATGGGGATTGGGGGACTTGGTTGCCTTCGCGGACGCGGCCCATGTCGGAGCGACCGGTTTGGCAATGGGCTCAGCTATTCGTTTCCTTACAACACAAGATGCTCGCGTGCGCGGGGACTCTCAAGGCGAAGTTCCGATTGAGCCGACCATGTATGGACGGTTAGCGACTGCTATGACAAGAGCATTGTCCCGAAGGCACGGTACACCGGACGGAGACGACGGCGACAACGTACCCATGTGGTCGTTAGGACTCGCTTCGTCGTGGACGCGCTTAGATGATGCGTGCGGTTCTCATGCTCTCGCCGAGTCTGAACCCTTGATAACCACAACCTTAGCGATGCTCCCCCCGCAGCGTCCAACGATGGCTCGCGCATGCTGCGTAGCTGAAGCCCGATCAAACAACGAGCAGATTTCTCGGTCCCTTGATGGCCTACCCTCGCTCGTACCCCTTTCGGCGTTTGCCACGGACATCTTTCCAAAGCTACAAGCCGACATCAGTGAGCGCGTCAACTTGCTGCGCTTCGCGAAGCACGCTCCCACGTTTTCCAACCGCGCTCGTCCGGAGTCTAAGCGTTTTGTCTGTCGTCTCGGCCACGGCGCCCTTGGGTTTTAGCTTCGGACCCGCCTACTTCCGGTCGCTTGGGCGAGCTCCGTGACAAGTTCCCTGAGCACTACGACGCAGATTTCCGCGTCGCGGTATGTCGCATCTTCGGCCTACCCTCATCCCGCATCCCCTCTGTTGTACGTCCCCCCACTGCTTGTGCTTCTTGCCATCTCTCGGTTCAAGCTATGCGGGGTGCGTTCTCGTCGGCGGTTGTTGACATGTCGGACGATGCGTGGGCCACTGCTTTCGCGGACTATTTCGCTCGATGCGGCGAAGATGCTTTGGTCCACACCGCTGACTCTTGGTTAGTGACGGCCCTTGCGGAAATTATCTCCGAGGTTCGTGTCGCACTCGGGGTTGGCGTCGAGGTTCTCACAGATCCCACGATGTTAGCTCAACTCCCCAACGGCAACGACGGTCTCCCCGCGGATGTGGGGGTCTTGCACTATCACGGAATCCGAGGCTCAGAACTTGCCCTTGATGCCGCTGCTTCCGGTTTGTTCGGCGTTTCTAGCCCCCCGTCACGCGAAGTCGCTTTCCGCCGTGCTAAGAAGACCAAGTTCGAGAAGTACTCCGAAGGGGTGAGGAGTCGCCCCGACATCCATTTCAATCCCTTGGTACTCTCGGCGGCCACGCCACGGCTTTCTTGATGGAGCTAGTCAAGCAGGCTGCCGCATCTAAAGGGATGCATGTGGGCAAGTTGTCGGCCTCTTGGCGTCGAAAGGTCTCTCTCGCCGTCCATGTTGCTCACCCTTCTGTTACCTCATCAACTTTCCTTGTCCGTGCTCATCTACTTCTTGTTATAACCATTTTTCCCCAATTTCCCTTTCCGTGCTCATCTCGTTTTTCTGTAATCCATGAAATTGAGCCCTTCCATTTGTGCCCTCTCCATTCAAAAATGTTTAATTGACAATCACTCATCCCCATGTGAGGACGCTGATGTGGATCGGCAAGTTGAACCCAAGTAACGTAGCCGTCGACACCCCGCGAGACGTACAAGTAAATAACCGAAATTTTCACCGCCTTGTCACTCGCGTAGCGGGCCGTACCGTTGGCTCCGGTTGGCCCCTAGAAACGTACAACACTCCTCCAAAAAGGTCCGCAAGAAGAAAATGTAACCATGCGTCGATTTATTGACGAATCTACTAAAATCCTAGGAAATGCCTTTGCGCGCAAAATGGAATGCGCCGACAACTACGAGGGGCGAGTTCGAGCACTGCCGGGCTTGTGAACTTGGGGTTGTCGCGCCCGCACCCGTGCGGCACGCTCATTCAAATAGTCGCCATGCCGGTTAGACGAAAAGAGTAACCGGCGCTCAACGCGGCAATATGGATGTTAATGCGACGGTCGCGCAAATGGAATACATAGGCGACGGAGGGAGGAGGTGTTGGACAAGCCGGTGTGGGGGCAGCGCACGAAATCGCGAAAGTAGACTCAACCCCGATATGCGCACAACCCAAGGGCAAGCCGGTTTAGGCCACAATAGTCAATGGATCATAATTTACTCATATATATAGTCATATCGACTTGTAGCAAGAACCGTAGTGGGACGCGTCGGTTCAATGCGCGCCGAACGCGTATTCTTTGGAGCTTAAACACCCATAAATGGTTTTGTTATGAATCATTTTAATCTTCAAATTATTCCGACAAAGTTGAGCCGCAATGCCAAGCAACAATTATGTGGTACTAGCACTACTCGACACAACACCCCACATGTTTTCAATCCAACTAAGGCCATTGCATCACTTTAAAGCCGCATTGAGACGAGAGCCAAATCATAACCTTCTTGCACGCATGAGCTTTAGCGTTATCATGCTCAAACATCCATTAATTTTGCGCCGCGGCCGAAGGCTCTTTTGCCATCAAAGCCTCACACGCGGGTATCATGTGATCTTGCAGCAAGGTGAGATACACGTCGCCATTTACGCCCTTGCTCTTTGCCTTAACGCTGCTACTCTCCATTGCCACAAACAAATGTATCTTGGCATACATGCTAACACCATCATACGCGCGCACTTTGGAACAATTTTGCTATGATACCTTGGTTTCCGGTTCATCCTCGAAAAGCACCCACTCCTTGTTCCCGGGCCCCTTATTGGATAGCCAATAGTGCTTGTTGTTTGTCACAACCACGTTGTGCCATGACTTAAGTACCCATTGATTAACAAAGCATAGCCGTGCGCGCACGTGCTTTACCGTCACTACAATACGCTTCCTCGGCCTCATTGGGCGCGCTAAGTGCGTGTTCATGTACCAACGGATCGTCGCAACACTAAAAGTCACTCCTAGACTATTTTGTACCATCTTGGCAAGTTGGGGGCACCGATCGCCGCGCTTTAGAGCCTTCTCGAAAAGGAGGGTGGCTTCTCGGGACGCCAAAGGCGCTCGAGGCATGCCCGCTTAGGCGTGTCGTTTACTATCCATGTTGCGAGACATGGTTTTGTGTGATAATCAAGTTGCTACACAGCAATGTTGGTCAAATAGCATCGTGATAGCACGTCTGTGACTAAGCACAATAAGATGATAAGCCAATCAACAATAGAGAGGATTAGGTTGCTGATGGTGGCAAGTTGCTGAGCGTTAGATATCATCTAAAGGCTCAGAATATATGTTGGCGTGTGCTCACCACAAGGTGAGTGCGTGTCATGTGATAGGCAAGTGCTACGCATTGTTGTGGGTGAGATGACATGCAGTGTCACTCACCGAGTGTAAGCATTCCTTATCGCCCCCTCAACTTTGACAGGTTATGGGCCCTCTAGCTGCTAGTTGTTGGAGTCATTTGTCTTGACATGAACCTAGAGCTTGCTTCTCGAAGAGTGGTAGACCTGTGTGGTGTCGCACGATACGTGAGGTGCGGCTGGCTCACAAAGTGGCCGGCTCTTGCTTGTGTTTGTAGCTTTAATTCGATACCCGGCTGGTAGCGACTTGTTTGTGTCGCTTGGAGCCGGCTTGAACCCCCGAACGCCGACTCTTGGAAAGGCATCTTACCGCAAGTGTACTATCTCCTCCTCGATGTCACTTGACCGACCTTTTGAGACTCGTTTCTGATTGCCTTCGATGTATAGACTCCGGGAGTACAACGGCGTCTTCGGTCCGCCCTTTTTCGTCTCCTTTTCTGAGCCGTGTTGCCCGCCTCAGTGGGGAGAGACGAGATTTCGACGTGTGGAAGAAACGTTTCCGTGCATTTGGCTTGATGCAAAAGTGGGCTCCGGCTTTGTCGTCGGATGGTGCCGCTTCCTCTCAACAACAAGTCCACATGTACTCCACATTGATTCTTGCGCTGCCGGAGGACGACCTTTCCATTATCGAGAATGTTAGCGAGGATGACAAGACTTGAGGCCACAAAGTATGGACTGCGTTAGTCAATCATTATGAGGACGATGGTATTTACCGGTGTACGGAACTATTGCATGACTTGGAGACGCCGCAAGCGGACGGCGAGAGCGGCATGCAATACGTGAACCGGTTAGTTCGACTGCAACGACAACTTGCCCGAGTAGGGGACGTCGTCCACGACCGGCGTATAATCATGTACTTGGTGAATGGCCTGCGCAGCGAATACCTCTCCATCACCGACACGTGGGACGTACACGACCTCAACATGGATACCGTCAAGCGTGATCTTCGTCAAAAGGGCATGCGCATCGAAAGTCGTGCGCAATCACATACAACGGAGCCCCCAACGCCTACGGCTTTTGCAACGTCTCATGATGACTCAACGACTGAACTTTTGAAGCGGCAATTCTCCGAGATCCAAGACCAATTGAAATCTCTTCAAGGAGCTGCGACTACTCGTCGTACCTCATATGGCAAAGGCTGAGCGAGAATTTTGCGTGGTGTTTGCTATGGCTGTGGTAAGAAGGGCCATCGCAAGTCCGAGTGCCCAGTCAACAACACCGGAGGTAACTCTGCGCAAGTGGACTCCCCGGTTGCTTTTCCGGCGGTCATGGACGTGACAGCCACCCCTGCGAGACCATTCTCCGAGGCTCGACACATGTTCGAGCGCGATGGGGAAACGTGGATGTGGTTGGCCGACAGCGGCGCTAGCCATCACATGACTAGTGTGCGCCGTGACTTCTGTGAGTATCGAGCGCTCACCGAAGGGTATCACCGCCCGCGCTGTTGGAGTGGGCTCGGTCCGCATCATTGTGAAGGCTGAAGATGGAGAGGAGATTCCTGCCACGCTAAAGAATGTGCTCCACGTTCGTCAGCTATCCCGTCGTGCGTCGTGGTCTTACCATCGGCTTTTCAGCCTCACCCAAGCTCGGCGACAAGGTCATTCTGTGGTGTTAGCTGATCCCGTGGACCACCTTCGTCTTCATGCCGGTCATGGTGGTGGCGTGGTGGTTCCGTTGGAGCGCGCGCATTTGTTGGTGTGGTTGCCGGCGCGGGTTGCTTCGTCGAATCCTATCGCTTCGGTCGCCACTACGCCATTGGAAAAACGGTTGTGGCATTCCCGACTCGGTCACCTTGGCGAGTCGCAATTGGACGGGCTCTTGGCCACTCAGGTGGAGGGTGTGGCGTTTTCTGCGTCGGAGAAGCTGGGCTTATGTGAGAGGTGTGCTGTGTGTAAGTCGCACGTCCGCCGTATCTCTCGTGAGCCGGCTGACCAAAACGTTGGTGTCTTTGAGGTCCTCGGCTTAGACTTTTGCGGTCCTATGAGTGTTCCATCCTTGGGGGGACGGCGGTACAACTTGTGTGCGGTTGATTTCCGGAGCCGTTTCATGCTGCATGGTGCGGTCCGCTCCAAGGATGAGGCTCCCGCCTCGTTCCGTCGCATGTTGACTACCGTCCGTTCTCTTGGGCACACGCTTCGTCGTCTTCGGGTGGACAATGACACGGTGTTCTTAGGTGCTGCCTTCCGAAACCTCTTGGACGAGTTCAACATCGCTGTGGAGATCACTGCCCCTTACGCGCATTGGCAACATGGCCGGATTGAGCGGCAGTGGGGGACATTGGTCCCGATGGCGCGGTCAATGATCCGGCAAGCCGCGCTGCCTAAATCGTATTGGGCTCTAGCGATGGCCGCTGCGGTGCATGTCCGCAATCGTGTGCATAGTAGCGGAGCCGGCGGTGTACCTTTCACCTTGGCGACCGGTAGACGAGCTGATTTGAGCTCCATGCGGGTCTTCGGCTGTCCGGCCTATGTCCACGTTGACACGCCCCAACGCCGCAAACTTGACGATCGCGCGTGGAAGGGTGTCTTTGTGGGTTATTATAAAAGTTGAGGGGGCAATAAGGAATGCTTACACTCGGTGAGTGACACTGCATGTCATCTCACCCTTAGCAAGTGCCTATCACTTGCCTACCACAGGACACGCACTCACCTTGTGGTGAGCACACGCCAACATATACTCTGAGCCTTTAGATGATATCTAACGCTCAGCAACTTGCCATCATCAGCAACCTAATCCTCTCTATTGTTGATTGGCTTATCATCTTATTGTGCTGAGTCAGAGCCTTACTATCACGATGCTACTTGACCAACATTGTTGTGTAGCAACTTGATTACCACACAAAACCATGTCTCGCAACACTCCCCCTTGCTACGCAGGCAATCCCATGATGGCATTGCACAACTTGCCATGCCTTGCACTCACTAATGGCTTGGTAAGCACATCAGCAAGCATGTTCTCCGTCGCACAATATTGCACCTCGATGTCTCAGCTCTCCACCTTCTCCCGACAAAAGTGGTACCTCACGTCCATGTGCTTGTTGCGTCCGGTCGTCATGCTATTCTTGGTGAGAGCAATACAACTGTGATTGTCCGCGTGAATTGTGACGGGAGACCCGGAGTCTTGGTGAAACTCGTGGAGAAGTTGCTAAAAAAACATCGCCTCCTGAGTGGCAGCAATCAGCGCCATATACTCTGCCTCCGCTGTCGACAACGCCACAGTTTGTTGCCGCTGACTTTTCATGCTCACCGCTGCACCGTTGAGCATGAACACATACCCCGTGCGAGAGCGGCGCTCGCCGATATCACTCGCGTAGTCAGAATCTGACCATCCTACCACCTTTGATGAGCGTGCGCCACCGTACATCAACACCGACTCTGCGGTCCCCTTGAGGTAGTAGCGGAGCACCCTCTTGGCTTGCTCCCAATCTGACTGAGAGGGGCGGACATGTACCTACTAAGGTGGCTAACAGCCATGGTGATGTCGGGCCGTGTGCTTACGGAAGCGTACAACAAGCTGCCGATCAAGCTTTGGTACGGCACTAGACCGGGGGGCAACCTTGATGTCGACGTCTCCACACAATTGCTCAAAGCATCGACCGCCATAGGTGAGCCCACTGGCTTGCAACCCATTACGTCGAAGCGCTCCAACATATCTAAAACGTATTGTTGTTGTCCAATCTTGATGGTGCGGCTGCCACGATCACGCTCGACTGTCATGCCCAAGTTCAGTGGGGAGAGACGAGATTTTGACGTGTGGAAGAAACGTTTCCGTGCATTTGGCTTGATGCAAAAGTGGGCTCCGGCTTTGTCGTCGGATGGTGCCGCTTCCTCTCAACAACAAGTCCACATGTACTCCACATTGATTCTTGCGCTGCCGGAGGACGACCTTTCCATTATCGAGAATGTTAGCGAGGATGACAAGACTTGAGGCCACAAAGTATGGACTGCGTTAGTCAATCATTATGAGGACGATGGTATTTACCGGTGTACGGAACTATTGCATGACTTGGAGACGCCGCAAGCGGACGGCGAGAGCGGCATGCAATACGTGAACCGGTTAGTTCGACTGCAACGACAACTTGCCCGAGTAGGGGACGTCGTCCACGACCGGCGTATAATCATGTACTTGGTGAATGGCCTGCGCAGCGAATACCTCTCCATCACCGACACGTGGGACGTACACGACCTCAACATGGATACCGTCAAGCGTGATCTTCGTCAAAAGGGCATGCGCATCGAAAGTCGTGCGCAATCACATACAACGGAGCCCCCAACGCCTACGGCTTTTGCAACGTCTCATGATGACTCAACGACTGAACTTTTGAAGCGGCAATTCTCCGAGATCCAAGACCAATTGAAATCTCTTCAAGGAGCTGCGACTACTCGTCGTACCTCATATGGCAAAGGCTGAGCAGCGAGAATTTTGCGTGGTGTTTGCTATGGCTGTGGTAAGAAGGGCCATCGCAAGTCCGAGTGCCCAGTCAACAACACCGGAGGTAACTCTGCGCAAGTGGACTCCCCGGTTGCTTTTCCGGCGGTCATGGACGTGACAGCCACCCCTGCGAGACCATTCTCCGAGGCTCGACACATGTTCGAGCGCGATGGGGAAACGTGGATGTGGTTGGCCGACAGCGGCGCTAGCCATCACATGACTAGTGTGCGCCGTGACTTCTGTGAGTATCGAGCGCTCACCGAAGGGTATCACCGCCCGCGCTGTTGGAGTGGGCTCGGTCCGCATCATTGTGAAGGCTGAAGATGGAGAGGAGATTCCTGCCACGCTAAAGAATGTGCTCCACGTTCGTCAGCTATCCCGTCGTGCGTCGTGGTCTTACCATCGGCTTTTCAGCCTCACCCAAGCTCGGCGACAAGGTCATTCTGTGGTGTTAGCTGATCCCGTGGACCACCTTCGTCTTCATGCCGGTCATGGTGGTGGCGTGGTGGTTCCGTTGGAGCGCGCGCATTTGTTGGTGTGGTTGCCGGCGCGGGTTGCTTCGTCGAATCCTATCGCTTCGGTCGCCACTACGCCATTGGAAAAACGGTTGTGGCATTCCCGACTCGGTCACCTTGGCGAGTCGCAATTGGACGGGCTCTTGGCCACTCAGGTGGAGGGTGTGGCGTTTTCTGCGTCGGAGAAGCTGGGCTTATGTGAGAGGTGTGCTGTGTGTAAGTCGCACGTCCGCCGTATCTCTCGTGAGCCGGCTGACCAAAACGTTGGTGTCTTTGAGGTCCTCGGCTTAGACTTTTGCGGTCCTATGAGTGTTCCATCCTTGGGGGGACGGCGGTACAACTTGTGTGCGGTTGATTTCCGGAGCCGTTTCATGCTGCATGGTGCGGTCCGCTCCAAGGATGAGGCTCCCGCCTCGTTCCGTCGCATGTTGACTACCGTCCGTTCTCTTGGGCACACGCTTCGTCGTCTTCGGGTGGACAATGACACGGTGTTCTTAGGTGCTGCCTTCCGAAACCTCTTGGACGAGTTCAACATCGCTGTGGAGATCACTGCCCCTTACGCGCATTGGCAACATGGCCGGATTGAGCGGCAGTGGGGGACATTGGTCCCGATGGCGCGGTCAATGATCCGGCAAGCCGCGCTGCCTAAATCGTATTGGGCTCTAGCGATGGCCGCTGCGGTGCATGTCCGCAATCGTGTGCATAGTAGCGGAGCCGGCGGTGTACCTTTCACCTTGGCGACCGGTAGACGAGCTGATTTGAGCTCCATGCGGGTCTTCGGCTGTCCGGCCTATGTCCACGTTGACACGCCCCAACGCCGCAAACTTGACGATCGCGCGTGGAAGGGTGTCTTTGTGGGTTATTATAAAAGTTGAGGGGGCAATAAGGAATGCTTACACTCGGTGAGTGACACTGCATGTCATCTCACCCTTAGCAAGTGCCTATCACTTGCCTACCACAGGACACGCACTCACCTTGTGGTGAGCACACGCCAACATATACTCTGAGCCTTTAGATGATATCTAACGCTCAGCAACTTGCCATCATCAGCAACCTAATCCTCTCTATTGTTGATTGGCTTATCATCTTATTGTGCTGAGTCAGAGCCTTACTATCACGATGCTACTTGACCAACATTGTTGTGTAGCAACTTGATTACCACACAAAACCATGTCTCGCAACACTCCCCCTTGCTACGCAGGCAATCCCATGATGGCATTGCACAACTTGCCATGCCTTGCACTCACTAATGGCTTGGTAAGCACATCAGCAAGCATGTTCTCCGTCGCACAATATTGCACCTCGATGTCTCAGCTCTCCACCTTCTCCCGACAAAAGTGGTACCTCACGTCCATGTGCTTGTTGCGTCCGGTCGTCATGCTATTCTTGGTGAGAGCAATACAACTGTGATTGTCCGCGTGAATTGTGACGGGAGACCCGGAGTCTTGGTGAAACTCGTGGAGAAGTTGCTAAAAAAACATCGCCTCCTGAGTGGCAGCAATCAGCGCCATATACTCTGCCTCCGCTGTCGACAACGCCACAGTTTGTTGCCGCTGACTTTTCATGCTCACCGCTGCACCGTTGAGCATGAACACATACCCCGTGCGAGAGCGGCGCTCGCCGATATCACTCGCGTAGTCAGAATCTGACCATCCTACCACCTTTGATGAGCGTGCGCCACCGTACATCAACACCGACTCTGCGGTCCCCTTGAGGTAGTAGCGGAGCACCCTCTTGGCTTGCTCCCAATCTGACTGAGAGGGGCGGACATGTACCTACTAAGGTGGCTAACAGCCATGGTGATGTCGGGCCGTGTGCTTACGGAAGCGTACAACAAGCTGCCGATCAAGCTTTGGTACGGCACTAGACCGGGGGGCAACCTTGATGTCGACGTCTCCACACAATTGCTCAAAGCATCGACCGCCATAGGTGAGCCCACTGGCTTGCAACCCATTACGTCGAAGCGCTCCAACATATCTAAAACGTATTGTTGTTGTCCAATCTTGATGGTGCGGCTGCCACGATCACGCTCGACTGTCATGCCCAAGTTCAGTGGGGAGAGACGAGATTTTGACGTGTGGAAGAAACGTTTCCGTGCATGTGGCTTGATGCAAAAGTGGGCTCCGGCTTTGTCGTCGGATGGTGCCGCTTCCTCTCAACAACAAGTCCACATGTACTCCACATTGATTCTTGCGCTGCCGGAGGACGACCTTTCCATTATCGAGAATGTTAGCGAGGATGACAAGACTTGAGGCCACAAAGTATGGACTGCGTTAGTCAATCATTATGAGGACGATGGTATTTACCGGTGTACGGAACTATTGCATGACTTGGAGACGCCGCAAGCGGACGGCGAGAGCGGCATGCAATACGTGAACCGGTTAGTTCGACTGCAACGACAACTTGCCCGAGTAGGGGACGTCGTCCACGACCGGCGTATAATCATGTACTTGGTGAATGGCCTGCGCAGCGAATACCTCTCCATCACCGACACGTGGGACGTACACGACCTCAACATGGATACCGTCAAGCGTGATCTTCGTCAAAAGGGCATGCGCATCGAAAGTCGTGCGCAATCACATACAACGGAGCCCCCAACGCCTACGGCTTTTGCAACGTCTCATGATGACTCAACGACTGAACTTTTGAAGCGGCAATTCTCCGAGATCCAAGACCAATTGAAATCTCTTCAAGGAGCTGCGACTACTCGTCGTACCTCATATGGCAAAGGCTGAGCAGCGAGAATTTTGCGTGGTGTTTGCTATGGCTGTGGTAAGAAGGGCCATCGCAAGTCCGAGTGCCCAGTCAACAACACCGGAGGTAACTCTGCGCAAGTGGACTCCCCGGTTGCTTTTCCGGCGGTCATGGACGTGACAGCCACCCCTGCGAGACCATTCTCCGAGGCTCGACACATGTTCGAGCGCGATGGGGAAACGTGGATGTGGTTGGCCGACAGCGGCGCTAGCCATCACATGACTAGTGTGCGCCGTGACTTCTGTGAGTATCGAGCGCTCACCGAAGGGTATCACCGCCCGCGCTGTTGGAGTGGGCTCGGTCCGCATCATTGTGAAGGCTGAAGATGGAGAGGAGATTCCTGCCACGCTAAAGAATGTGCTCCACGTTCGTCAGCTATCCCGTCGTGCGTCGTGGTCTTACCATCGGCTTTTCAGCCTCACCCAAGCTCGGCGACAAGGTCATTCTGTGGTGTTAGCTGATCCCGTGGACCACCTTCGTCTTCATGCCGGTCATGGTGGTGGCGTGGTGGTTCCGTTGGAGCGCGCGCATTTGTTGGTGTGGTTGCCGGCGCGGGTTGCTTCGTCGAATCCTATCGCTTCGGTCGCCACTACGCCATTGGAAAAACGGTTGTGGCATTCCCGACTCGGTCACCTTGGCGAGTCGCAATTGGACGGGCTCTTGGCCACTCAGGTGGAGGGTGTGGCGTTTTCTGCGTCGGAGAAGCTGGGCTTATGTGAGAGGTGTGCTGTGTGTAAGTCGCACGTCCGCCGTATCTCTCGTGAGCCGGCTGACCAAAACGTTGGTGTCTTTGAGGTCCTCGGCTTAGACTTTTGCGGTCCTATGAGTGTTCCATCCTTGGGGGGACGGCGGTACAACTTGTGTGCGGTTGATTTCCGGAGCCGTTTCATGCTGCATGGTGCGGTCCGCTCCAAGGATGAGGCTCCCGCCTCGTTCCGTCGCATGTTGACTACCGTCCGTTCTCTTGGGCACACGCTTCGTCGTCTTCGGGTGGACAATGACACGGTGTTCTTAGGTGCTGCCTTCCGAAACCTCTTGGACGAGTTCAACATCGCTGTGGAGATCACTGCCCCTTACGCGCATTGGCAACATGGCCGGATTGAGCGGCAGTGGGGGACATTGGTCCCGATGGCGCGGTCAATGATCCGGCAAGCCGCGCTGCCTAAATCGTATTGGGCTCTAGCGATGGCCGCTGCGGTGCATGTCCGCAATCGTGTGCATAGTAGCGGAGCCGGCGGTGTACCTTTCACCTTGGCGACCGGTAGACGAGCTGATTTGAGCTCCATGCGGGTCTTCGGCTGTCCGGCCTATGTCCACGTTGACACGCCCCAACGCCGCAAACTTGACGATCGCGCGTGGAAGGGTGTCTTTGTGGGTTATTATAAAAGTTGAGGGGGCAATAAGGAATGCTTACACTCGGTGAGTGACACTGCATGTCATCTCACCCTTAGCAAGTGCCTATCACTTGCCTACCACAGGACACGCACTCACCTTGTGGTGAGCACACGCCAACATATACTCTGAGCCTTTAGATGATATCTAACGCTCAGCAACTTGCCATCATCAGCAACCTAATCCTCTCTATTGTTGATTGGCTTATCATCTTATTGTGCTGAGTCAGAGCCTTACTATCACGATGCTACTTGACCAACATTGTTGTGTAGCAACTTGATTACCACACAAAACCATGTCTCGCAACACTCCCCCTTGCTACGCAGGCAATCCCATGATGGCATTGCACAACTTGCCATGCCTTGCACTCACTAATGGCTTGGTAAGCACATCAGCAAGCATGTTCTCCGTCGCACAATATTGCACCTCGATGTCTCAGCTCTCCACCTTCTCCCGACAAAAGTGGTACCTCACGTCCATGTGCTTGTTGCGTCCGGTCGTCATGCTATTCTTGGTGAGAGCAATACAACTGTGATTGTCCGCGTGAATTGTGACGGGAGACCCGGAGTCTTGGTGAAACTCGTGGAGAAGTTGCTAAAAAAACATCGCCTCCTGAGTGGCAGCAATCAGCGCCATATACTCTGCCTCCGCTGTCGACAACGCCACAGTTTGTTGCCGCTGACTTTTCATGCTCACCGCTGCACCGTTGAGCATGAACACATACCCCGTGCGAGAGCGGCGCTCGCCGATATCACTCGCGTAGTCAGAATCTGACCATCCTACCACCTTTGATGAGCGTGCGCCACCGTACATCAACACCGACTCTGCGGTCCCCTTGAGGTAGTAGCGGAGCACCCTCTTGGCTTGCTCCCAATCTGACTGAGAGGGGCGGACATGTACCTACTAAGGTGGCTAACAGCCATGGTGATGTCGGGCCGTGTGCTTACGGAAGCGTACAACAAGCTGCCGATCAAGCTTTGGTACGGCACTAGACCGGGGGGCAACCTTGATGTCGACGTCTCCACACAATTGCTCAAAGCATCGACCGCCATAGGTGAGCCCACTGGCTTGCAACCCATTACGTCGAAGCGCTCCAACATATCTAAAACGTATTGTTGTTGTCCAATCTTGATGGTGCGGCTGCCACGATCACGCTCGACTGTCATGCCCAAGTTCAGTGGGGAGAGACGAGATTTTGACGTGTGGAAGAAACGTTTCCGTGCATGTGGCTTGATGCAAAAGTGGGCTCCGGCTTTGTCGTCGGATGGTGCCGCTTCCTCTCAACAACAAGTCCACATGTACTCCACATTGATTCTTGCGCTGCCGGAGGACGACCTTTCCATTATCGAGAATGTTAGCGAGGATGACAAGACTTGAGGCCACAAAGTATGGACTGCGTTAGTCAATCATTATGAGGACGATGGTATTTACCGGTGTACGGAACTATTGCATGACTTGGAGACGCCGCAAGCGGACGGCGAGAGCGGCATGCAATACGTGAACCGGTTAGTTCGACTGCAACGACAACTTGCCCGAGTAGGGGACGTCGTCCACGACCGGCGTATAATCATGTACTTGGTGAATGGCCTGCGCAGCGAATACCTCTCCATCACCGACACGTGGGACGTACACGACCTCAACATGGATACCGTCAAGCGTGATCTTCGTCAAAAGGGCATGCGCATCGAAAGTCGTGCGCAATCACATACAACGGAGCCCCCAACGCCTACGGCTTTTGCAACGTCTCATGATGACTCAACGACTGAACTTTTGAAGCGGCAATTCTCCGAGATCCAAGACCAATTGAAATCTCTTCAAGGAGCTGCGACTACTCGTCGTACCTCATATGGCAAAGGCTGAGCAGCGAGAATTTTGCGTGGTGTTTGCTATGGCTGTGGTAAGAAGGGCCATCGCAAGTCCGAGTGCCCAGTCAACAACACCGGAGGTAACTCTGCGCAAGTGGACTCCCCGGTTGCTTTTCCGGCGGTCATGGACGTGACAGCCACCCCTGCGAGACCATTCTCCGAGGCTCGACACATGTTCGAGCGCGATGGGGAAACGTGGATGTGGTTGGCCGACAGCGGCGCTAGCCATCACATGACTAGTGTGCGCCGTGACTTCTGTGAGTATCGAGCGCTCACCGAAGGGTATCACCGCCCGCGCTGTTGGAGTGGGCTCGGTCCGCATCATTGTGAAGGCTGAAGATGGAGAGGAGATTCCTGCCACGCTAAAGAATGTGCTCCACGTTCGTCAGCTATCCCGTCGTGCGTCGTGGTCTTACCATCGGCTTTTCAGCCTCACCCAAGCTCGGCGACAAGGTCATTCTGTGGTGTTAGCTGATCCCGTGGACCACCTTCGTCTTCATGCCGGTCATGGTGGTGGCGTGGTGGTTCCGTTGGAGCGCGCGCATTTGTTGGTGTGGTTGCCGGCGCGGGTTGCTTCGTCGAATCCTATCGCTTCGGTCGCCACTACGCCATTGGAAAAACGGTTGTGGCATTCCCGACTCGGTCACCTTGGCGAGTCGCAATTGGACGGGCTCTTGGCCACTCAGGTGGAGGGTGTGGCGTTTTCTGCGTCGGAGAAGCTGGGCTTATGTGAGAGGTGTGCTGTGTGTAAGTCGCACGTCCGCCGTATCTCTCGTGAGCCGGCTGACCAAAACGTTGGTGTCTTTGAGGTCCTCGGCTTAGACTTTTGCGGTCCTATGAGTGTTCCATCCTTGGGGGGACGGCGGTACAACTTGTGTGCGGTTGATTTCCGGAGCCGTTTCATGCTGCATGGTGCGGTCCGCTCCAAGGATGAGGCTCCCGCCTCGTTCCGTCGCATGTTGACTACCGTCCGTTCTCTTGGGCACACGCTTCGTCGTCTTCGGGTGGACAATGACACGGTGTTCTTAGGTGCTGCCTTCCGAAACCTCTTGGACGAGTTCAACATCGCTGTGGAGATCACTGCCCCTTACGCGCATTGGCAACATGGCCGGATTGAGCGGCAGTGGGGGACATTGGTCCCGATGGCGCGGTCAATGATCCGGCAAGCCGCGCTGCCTAAATCGTATTGGGCTCTAGCGATGGCCGCTGCGGTGCATGTCCGCAATCGTGTGCATAGTAGCGGAGCCGGCGGTGTACCTTTCACCTTGGCGACCGGTAGACGAGCTGATTTGAGCTCCATGCGGGTCTTCGGCTGTCCGGCCTATGTCCACGTTGACACGCCCCAACGCCGCAAACTTGACGATCGCGCGTGGAAGGGTGTCTTTGTGGGTTATTATAAAAGTTGAGGGGGCAATAAGGAATGCTTACACTCGGTGAGTGACACTGCATGTCATCTCACCCTTAGCAAGTGCCTATCACTTGCCTACCACAGGACACGCACTCACCTTGTGGTGAGCACACGCCAACATATACTCTGAGCCTTTAGATGATATCTAACGCTCAGCAACTTGCCATCATCAGCAACCTAATCCTCTCTATTGTTGATTGGCTTATCATCTTATTGTGCTGAGTCAGAGCCTTACTATCACGATGCTACTTGACCAACATTGTTGTGTAGCAACTTGATTACCACACAAAACCATGTCTCGCAACACTCCCCCTTGCTACGCAGGCAATCCCATGATGGCATTGCACAACTTGCCATGCCTTGCACTCACTAATGGCTTGGTAAGCACATCAGCAAGCATGTTCTCCGTCGCACAATATTGCACCTCGATGTCTCAGCTCTCCACCTTCTCCCGACAAAAGTGGTACCTCACGTCCATGTGCTTGTTGCGTCCGGTCGTCATGCTATTCTTGGTGAGAGCAATACAACTGTGATTGTCCGCGTGAATTGTGACGGGAGACCCGGAGTCTTGGTGAAACTCGTGGAGAAGTTGCTAAAAAAACATCGCCTCCTGAGTGGCAGCAATCAGCGCCATATACTCTGCCTCCGCTGTCGACAACGCCACAGTTTGTTGCCGCTGACTTTTCATGCTCACCGCTGCACCGTTGAGCATGAACACATACCCCGTGCGAGAGCGGCGCTCGCCGATATCACTCGCGTAGTCAGAATCTGACCATCCTACCACCTTTGATGAGCGTGCGCCACCGTACATCAACACCGACTCTGCGGTCCCCTTGAGGTAGTAGCGGAGCACCCTCTTGGCTTGCTCCCAATCTGACTGAGAGGGGCGGACATGTACCTACTAAGGTGGCTAACAGCCATGGTGATGTCGGGCCGTGTGCTTACGGAAGCGTACAACAAGCTGCCGATCAAGCTTTGGTACGGCACTAGACCGGGGGGCAACCTTGATGTCGACGTCTCCACACAATTGCTCAAAGCATCGACCGCCATAGGTGAGCCCACTGGCTTGCAACCCATTACGTCGAAGCGCTCCAACATATCTAAAACGTATTGTTGTTGTCCAATCTTGATGGTGCGGCTGCCACGATCACGCTCGACTGTCATGCCCAAGTTCAGTGGGGAGAGACGAGATTTTGACGTGTGGAAGAAACGTTTCCGTGCATGTGGCTTGATGCAAAAGTGGGCTCCGGCTTTGTCGTCGGATGGTGCCGCTTCCTCTCAACAACAAGTCCACATGTACTCCACATTGATTCTTGCGCTGCCGGAGGACGACCTTTCCATTATCGAGAATGTTAGCGAGGATGACAAGACTTGAGGCCACAAAGTATGGACTGCGTTAGTCAATCATTATGAGGACGATGGTATTTACCGGTGTACGGAACTATTGCATGACTTGGAGACGCCGCAAGCGGACGGCGAGAGCGGCATGCAATACGTGAACCGGTTAGTTCGACTGCAACGACAACTTGCCCGAGTAGGGGACGTCGTCCACGACCGGCGTATAATCATGTACTTGGTGAATGGCCTGCGCAGCGAATACCTCTCCATCACCGACACGTGGGACGTACACGACCTCAACATGGATACCGTCAAGCGTGATCTTCGTCAAAAGGGCATGCGCATCGAAAGTCGTGCGCAATCACATACAACGGAGCCCCCAACGCCTACGGCTTTTGCAACGTCTCATGATGACTCAACGACTGAACTTTTGAAGCGGCAATTCTCCGAGATCCAAGACCAATTGAAATCTCTTCAAGGAGCTGCGACTACTCGTCGTACCTCATATGGCAAAGGCTGAGCAGCGAGAATTTTGCGTGGTGTTTGCTATGG
>JAPMLY010002083.1:0-17500 GCA_026401115.1 Tetraselmis chui
ACTATGGACTATTCAGCTCATGCCCGCGGTCGTACCCAACCTGGACGTCGAAGGACGCCACGGCGTTTCTGAAGTTTCCGGACGACGCACTGCACCCAGCACAAGCCAACTCCGCGACCAACGAGTACTTCCCATGACCTTGTGACCTATTGAACCATGCAAACACAGTTAGTGTGGAAGATAACGTACGCAAACGTAGTTACAGTCACAGTCCCGCAAACGGAACAGTTAAGGCGACAACCAGCCTACAGGCGTGGTGTCGGGACAACAGAAGTGTTAGAGCTGTAGCCTAGCGACAGCTCTGTACCGAGTCAAACAGTTTATCGGTATGTCCGATCTAGACATGTACTAATCATATCTAGAGTAGCTTACAGTAGCTATCTGCAACTAATACGTATGCGGTATTACTTACAACACTCCCCCTGAAGGTAGCTACGGGATGAAGCGTTGCATTGGGTCTTGTCCTCCAAGGATCGCACTTCGGTGTCGTGCTAGTGCAGGTCCTGGGAGGGGTTTGGTGAGCATGTCAGCCACCATCTGGTCAGTGGGGAGGTACCTCAACTTGATGGTCCCTTGCTCCACGTGGTCTTTGAGAAAGTGCCACTTCAGGCCGATGTGTTTAGTCTTCTCGCTGACCAAGGCATTTTGGGAGTATGCAATGGCGCTTTGGTTGTCCTCCCAGATGGTGGTGGTTTCGGTGATGGGGGAGTCGAAGATTTCCCCCAGGAGTTGTCGGAGGTGGAGTCCCTCCTTGGTGGCGTCAGCTGCAGAGTAGTACTCGGCTTCACACGTGGATTGAGCCACACAAGTCTGTTGTTTGGACTTGTAACTGATTGGCCCGCGTCCGAGGGTGAAGAGATAGCCCGAGCGAGACTTGCGGGTGCTGCTGTCGTTGGCCCAATCAGCGTCGGCAAAGCCTGTGAGTTGGAGACTGTGGTCCATGCCCCCCCCCAACGTCAGGCGCATGTTGATGGTGCCATGGAGGTAGCGGAGGACCTTTTTCAGAGCCTGCAAGTGTGCCTCGGTGGGCGAGGCTTGGGCAGAGCCGAGGATGCTCAATGCCGTGGAGACATCGGGGCGTGTACAAACGGCGGCGTATTGAAGGCTGCCCAGGAGGCTTGGGTAGACGTCCTTGGCCACTCCTGTGAGAGAAGGCGAGTTCAAGTGTGTAAGGCCGGCGAGGAAGCCTGGGTCCATCGGAAGGGACGACGGCTTAGAGTCAGACATGCCGTATTTGGCGAGGATGTCGCGCAGGTACTTGGACTGGTCCAGCGAGATTGTGCGCGTGGAGCGATCGCGGGTAATGTGCATGCCGAGGAGTTGGGAGAGGTCGCCTAGGTCCTTGATTTTGAACCGTGCTCCGAGTTGGGCTTTGAACGATGCGAGCCAGGTGGCATCATTGCAGGCTGCGGGAATGTCATCGACGTACAGGGCGATCATGGCGAAGACGTGGCCGGCGCGGTAGATGTAGATGCACGGGTCGGAAACGCATTGTTGCCATCCATGGTCGACGAGCCACGCACGAAGTAGCATGTTGAACTCGCGGGGGGACTGCTTAAGGCCGTAGAGGCAACGCTTGAGGTGACAAACCTTGGACGTTCCATCGGTGAAGCCGAGGGGCTGGCGGATGTACACATCCTCCCGGATGGGGGCGTAGAGAAACGCTGTGTCGATGTCAAGTTGGCAGAGTTCAAGGTCGCGGGCGGCTGCAATGGTCAGGAAGAGACGCAGGCTGGCCATGCGGATGACCGGGGAGAAGGTCTCTGTGTAGTCCAGTCCAGCGCGTTGACTGCACCCCTTGGCGACGAACCGCGCTTTGAAGCGGGAGACGTCGCCGGCTGTATCCGACTTGACTTTAAAGATCCACATGCTGTTAACGACCATGCGGCCGGGGGGGAGGTCCACAAGGTCCCACGTGCCGTTGCTGATGAGGGAGGAATACTCCTGTTGCATAGCGGCTTGCCATTGGGGGGCTTGGGCGCTGTCCAGCGCAGCTCGGTAGGATTTTGGTTCCACACACTCTCGGGCGGAGAGGAGGGCGACGGCAGTAGGGGACGTGCCGGCAGGTGTGTGTGGGGGACCAGTGACAAGGTTGGGGACGTGAGGGTGCTCAAAGATGTCCTCTTGAGCTTTTCCTTGTTCAGGATCACAACACGCCGTGACGAGTGTGGGTGGGTAGTCGGACAGGTGGGCAACCATATCGCCGTAGCGAATGGGGTGGGAGCGGAGCCGAGCATGGCGAGGGGTTGGCGGGGGGGGGCAGGGGTGTGGGTGATGTGAGGTCAATGGGGTGGGATAGGGGTGAGTCTGCGGGGACGTCGTCCGAAGAGTCGGTGATGGCCGAGTCGACGGAGGGTTGTGTGTCGAAGCCTGGGGTGTCTTCCTGAAAGACAACATGTACGGAAGTGGTGATGCGACGTGTTTCCGGATTGTAGACACGATACCCGGGTGCGTCAGGGGGATAGCCCACCATGACGCCGCGAAATGCTTTTTCACTGAGTTTCCGACGTTGTTTGTCGGGGACCTTGGCGAAAACGGCGCAGCCGAAGACGCGGAACTTGGAGGCGTTGGGCACTGACGACGTAAGGAGTGTGAGGGGGACGCCCCCATGAGGTCCGACCGAGCGACTATACGTGCGGTTGCGAAGGTACACAACTGTGCTGACAGCGCACGACCACATGGAGTTGGGAACGGCCATGTTGTGGAGCATCGCCGATGCATTGTCCCGGATGGTGCGCCAGGGACGTTCGGCCTTGCCGAGCATGTGGTGGGCGTATGGGGCAGAGAACTGTACCCCGACGCCGAGGTGTGCGCACATCTGGCGAGTGACAGCAGCTTCAAACACAGAGTCAGAGTCAAATTTGAGGACCGGTGCGAACGCGCCCGTCTGGGAGTGATGGCGGGCATGCAGGTGTTTGATGTCCAAGAGGATGGTTTCCAATTCCGAACATGCGTCGTCTTTAGACTTAAGGAACCGCACCCACATGTAGTTGGTGTGGTGGTCGATGACGAGCAAGCAGTAGCGGAGGCCATGTGGGGAGGGGACATTGACCGGGCCCCAGAGGTCAGCGGACAGGTTGAGGAGGGGGTGGGATGGCTTCGCGCAAGCGGCTGTGTTGCGTGGTGCAGCTGTGGCTTTGTGAAGGAGACAAGAGTCGCACGAAACTTTGGTTACAGCGCTAGTTAACACAGGGCTAGTCGGGACACCGTGAGTATGTTGGGCCTGAAGGCTTTGCATGTTGAGGTGGCCATATCGACGGTGCCATAGGACGGGATCACACTGGGCAGTAAGGGCAACCTGAGGTGAGGGGTCAAGTGCCGGCGGGGCGGATGGGCTGGAAGGGAGGGCCGGCTGGTGGGGAAGGAGGTAGAGACCGTTTCCGGACGGTTCTAGCATACCCATGCCTGTGGGTACCAAAAGCAAACCAGTGTCAGAGTTGGAGGGGAATATGAATTCACAACCGCTGTGAGTTTGCATCCAGCTGACACTAAGGAGTCTGCCGATACGCTGTGCTGAACGAGATGATAGGTCAGGGGTGTAGAGTGCATACACAGTGCGGTGAATTAGCTGGCCAGAGGCAAGTCTGACAGAAAGTCGCACTGAGCCACTGCCCTTAACGTCAACGCCGACACCGCCCACGCGAGAGGGAGTGGAGGGGGGCGTGAATTTCACGAAGTCATCTCGGAACGCAGTGAGGTTAATCGAGCAGGCGGAATCAACGACCCAAAACTTTGACAGATTACGACCCGGGGCGAGGGAAGAGGAGAATGCCACAGAGCTGAATGGGACACTCACCTCGTCGTCAGCGTCGTCATCAACGCAGTCCGCGAAGGTGGGTATGCAATCGGTGTCATCGGCGGGGGCGTCGTCGGCAGGGACGTCGCTCAGCAGCGCAGCGTGAGCAGAGGGGGTGCCGTCGGCGGCGCCGTACTTCTGGACTGTCAGCCTACGCTTGGCAAGATTCCACTTAAGAATAGCGTCATCAGTGGCATTGCACGCGGACATGAGATGGTGGAGGCTGCCACAAACGCCACACTTGTTGGGTCGATGGCCGCGAGGGTTACGGTGTGGTGGGCCTCGACCGCTGTGCGAGCCGCGGCCCGCAGCGACGAACGCGGAGATGGGAGGAGGTGATATGTCCGGAGCGGTTGCGTCCGGAGCAGGGTGGTCTTCCATGTTGTGCGCAAGGTGTAGAATGCTCGCCATAACTTCATCAGCCGACATGATGTAGTCCGTGTCGAAGGCGTTGATGACGCATTGCTTCGCCTGACCGTGTGGGCCGCTGCTAGAAATGCCGCGCAGCATGAGGAGACCGAGGTGGTGGGGGTGGATGGCAACGGAGCCATCAGCCAACTGGCATGTGTCGTTGTACTCGTCAAAGGTCTGGCGCATGTAGTGGACATAGTCACTGAGTGACTGACCGGGGCGCTGTCTGACCGTGAGATTGTCCAAGAGGGACAAGGAGCGAGCAAAAGACCGACAGTCGAGGCGTTCACAAAGGATGTCCCACGCGGCAGCGGCGCAGTCTGGGCGTGCTGGAGAAACGCATTTCATGGCTTGGTCAGCGCGCTTATTCGCGCTGGCTGCATGGAGGAGCAGCGTGTAGGCGTAGTGTTGCGCTTGTTCGTCGAGCCAGACGCCGGAGTCGCGGATGGCCAGCTGAGGAATGAGGTATGCGGCCTTGATGGAGAGGAAATTAAGGAAGGTCCTCTTCCATTGCTTAAAGTCCGTGGTCGGGCACATGACGGGGACCGACATCTTCATGGACCGGTTGAGGGCGTCCTTGTCGAAGCCGGGGGCTTCGTGTGCCGCCCGGTTGATGACCACCGGGTCGATAGTGGGGCGACGACGGCCCCGGGGGTTGGGGTCGCCATGTTGGAGTGGGGGAGAGTGCCGGCCATGAAAGGGAGGAGGTGGGCCACCGGGAAAGGGAGAGCGGCCGGCCATGGGACGCGGCGGGCCGTACGAGTGCGGGTGGTCACGGTAGGGGGGGATGAGATGAGAGGGCGCCTCCGTGATATGGGGGCCGGGGTGGTGAAGGGCATACCCGGCGTGGGGGAAGGGGGGAGGTGGTGGGAGGTGATCAACCCGGATGGCGTGACGCGAGGGGTCGTAGTGCGCCTCGGCACGCGCGGGCTCGCGGGGCGCATCGTGGCGGCGCTGTGCGACTGTGGGGTCGCTAACAGGGGCTGCAGCAGGAAAGAGTGTTTCTGCGTCCGGGGTTACGAAACCAGGCTGGGTATGGTCACTCAGGTGGAGGGTGTGACCGTCGTGGCTGTGCCGGACGGGTTCGAGTGGGGCATGGTGGCGGCGCTGAGCTACAGGGGGGTGCGGATTAGCACCCGCAGCAGCGACAGCACCCTCGGCCGACTGCGAGTCGAAACGAGCAGTTAAGCTCGCCACTTGCGCAACGAGCAGCGCGAGAGTATCGGGGGGGTGATCGAGGGTGCTCTGGTGAGAGCCTGACTCAGGGGAATCAGCAGGTGAATCAGGCGGGTTTTTCTGCTCCATTTCGACAGAGGGAAAAAAAAGAAAGAGCTGAAGGAAAAAACAGGCAGCGGTAAAAACCGCTAGCCGGACTCGTGCCTAACAGCGGTATGCTAAGAGACGGCCTGATGCCCGCCGACCCCTCGGCCTGTAGCCCCGGGGTGTCTCAGAGCACCTTTTCTGTATCCTCCACCCAGTGTGGGGCACAAGTCGAGGCCAAGGCCAGGACAGGTGGAGCGCTGCGCTGGTGGCTGATGCGCGAGGCTAGTATAAAAATAAAAATAAAAGGTAAGCTACGGCTGGCGTGCGACCTGTGGATGCGTATTCACCCGACAGTGCACCCCCCCGTTCTCCAGCTTGGACCTGTGTGCACCCTGTCCACACACGACGAGTGCGTCGGTGTGGTTGGCTGGCTATCTCCGGCGGGTGGCTGGCTTAAGAGGGTGGTGGCGGGTTTTAAAAATCGCAGTTTATACTGGCGATACCGCCGACTACAGGTTGAAAGTACTAGGTGTCTATAGAAACTTGCCTTCTGCGGGAGAGCTGTCGATCGCAGCTCGCCGAACCAGGTTGTCGCGCGTGAGTGACGTGAGGCGGGGGCCCATAACCTATTGAACCATGCAAACACAGTTAGTGTGGAAGATAACGTACGCAAACGTAGTTACAGTCACAGTCCCGCAAACGGAACAGTTAAGGCGACAACCAGCCTACAGGCGTGGTGTCGGGACAACAGAAGTGTTAGAGCTGTAGCCTAGCGACAGCTCTGTACCGAGTCAAACAGTTTATCGGTATGTCCGATCTAGACATGTACTAATCGACAGAGCAGACGGCAGCGATTACCCTCATCCGAGCGGGTCATCGCACCCACATGGCGACGGAGGAGGCCGCCCGTACTAGATTGGGCTTCCTCCGCCTCACCAAGGGCGGACAAACGAGCACGGATGCGGACCGCGTCTTTGCCGAATTGGCCCACGAGCGCTTTTGCCGACCGCGCCCTACCGCGGTCTCCGGCACATTGGATGCGCTTCGACAAGCGTTCGTCGACCGCACGCTGGAAGTCAGCCTACACGCCGCCAGCAAGGCCGCCGCCGGTGCTGCCTTCGCCAAAGTCACCCCAAACAGGCCCCCCGGTCCCGACGCACGAGCCCGCATGGCCGCCGCCGACAAACGCAAAGCCACAGCAGCAGCAGCAGCGGCAGCCCGCGCCATCGCGCCTCCCAAGCCGACCGACTCGGCTAAACCCACGACCAAGAAATGACGGTGTGGCCCGCCGCGCCGATTCCTGCTCCCCGACATCTTCTTACATGCGCCACCGCGTGCGTCGAAGATGGCGGGAGTGGGAGCGCATCGGCGCGAGCGGCCAAGTCCTAAACTGGATCCGCCATGGCGTCCGTGTAAAATTCAAGCACGGCCTACGCCCCAAGCCCTTCAACCACGGCATCTCTATGCTCGACGCGACGCCGGCCCAACTCGAGTTTCTAAACTCGGAGCTTCCCCGCTTCGAGGCTTGCGGTGCTTGGGAACGAGCGGACAACCCTCGCTACGTTTCCCGGATGTTTCTAGTTCCAAAACCCGGGTGCAACCAATGGCGTTTGATTATCGACCTTCGAGAACTCAACCGTTATTGCTCGACCTTCACCATGACATGCGAGACGCTCAAGCATCTACGTCACCTCTCGCGTCCGGGCGACTACTTCGTCTCCCTCGACCTTGCCGACGGGTACTACACCCTTGGCATCCGGGAGGAAGACCGAGACTTCTTCACGGTCAACTACCGCGGCACGCTATGGCGCCTAGCCTGCCTTCCCATGGGCTGGTCGGGTTCGGCTTACTACTTTTGCAAGCTAACTCAGGTGTTCACGAACCACCTACGACGCCCTCCGCAACCTATGCCAGCGACTACCCCCCCCCACAGTCGCCGCCCTACAAAGCGCTTCCTCCGAAACGCGCGATGGCGGGGGACCCGGCTACTCCCCTACATGGACGACTTCCTTTTCCTCGCCGACTCCTACGCAGACGCTCTCCTACTACGACAGCGCGTCCAAGCCCTCCTCGACACCCTCGGCCTCGAACGCAACCCCAAGAAAGGCGTTTGGACTCCGACTCAAGTCGGCGACCACTTGGGATTAACGGTCGACCTCCAACACGGCATGTTTCGCGCCCCTCCCGCAAAACTCCACCAGCTCGCGCAACAAGCCTCTTCCCTACTCGGATGGGCCGCTTGCAACGCCCGGTGGCTTCTTGCACGCCACCTTGCGACGTTCGCCGGGAAAGCGCAGTTCCTCTACCTCGCAATCGCACCCGCGCGCTTCTTTTTGCGCGAACTCCACGACGTGTTAGCCACACGTGTTGGGTGGGGCGGACGCGTCCGACTCACCCACCAATTACGCCGAGACCTCGAGTGGTGGCGCACGGTCCCCACTCAGCACAACGGCCGGTCCATCTACAAGCCTATCGAGACCGCCTACCTCCACGCCGACTCGAGTGCTTACGGTTGTGGTGCCGTTCTAAACGAGGACTCCAACTATCAAGCCCGGGGCTTTTGGGACGCTACCGACCGCCAACAACACATCACGTGGAAGGAACTTCGAGCGGTGCGACACGCGGTGGAATCCTTTCTACCCCAACTCCGAGGCCGGCAGGTCCTCCTACACGAGGACAACACAGCGGTGGTCGCCGCCCTCACCAAGCTCACCTCGCGCTCTCCCGCCATGATGGCCGAACTCCGTCGCCTATGGTACCTCCTCGACAGCAACGACATCAACATCCGGCCGCGCTACATCCGCTCGGCGGCGAATATATGGGCCGACAAGCTCAGCCGCGAGCTGGACTACGAGGACTGGCAGCTCAACCCCCGTGTTTTCTCCCACCTGCAACGCCGGTGGGGGCCGCACACTATCGACCGTTTCGCGTCTATGCTCAACGCGCAACTTCCCCGCTTCAACGCCCGCTGGCGCGACCCACTGTGCGAGGACGTCGACTCCCTCCGCCTGTCCGACGACGCGTGGCGCAGAGAAAACAACTACTGCAACCCACCCTAGTCTGCCCTACCCGCCCTCGCCGCCAAACTCGCCCAAGCCCGAGCCTCAGCCACGGTCATCGCCCCCTGTTGGCCCAACAAACCGTGGTACCACGCGTTCGCCCGATTGGCCACCGAAACACTGCACTTCCCAGCGGCGCGCGACCTATTCTTTCCCGGCAGGCGCGGCAAGCCCGAGGGGGTCGGACCTCCCGCGTGGAGCATCGTGGCCTTTCGTCTCTAACCCCTTCGTGGCTCTACACCCGACGCGGCGCGATTGGACGGGCGCTGCGCCCGGTACAATTAAACGCCCCTTTACAGCTCGGGCCGGCTCTGCGTACAGGACAGCCCCGCTACGGCCTACGCCTCGAAGCAGCAGGATCTGACAAGCTAGGGGCTACAGCGGTCGCTCTTCTCAGGAGTTCCCTAGCGCCCTCGACGTACTCCAGCTACGGCAGCGCGCTGCGGCAATTTTTTATTTTTTGCGCAGAGGAAAATATCGCCCCCCTACAGGCCACTCCCGCTACCATGGTCCGCTACACCGCGTGGCTAGCCCTTCTCGGCACGGTCGCTGCAAGCTCCCTGCAGCCCTACTTCTCTGCCGTAAACAAGTTCTTTCGAGACCACCAACGCCAGCCTATTGCTGTGGGCGACCTCCTGGCGGACGCCCGGCGTGGCCTCGAAATCCTGCAACACCGCCTCATCCCCGCCACCACGCGCCTTCCGCTACCCGCGCCCGTCGCCCTCACCATCCTACAGGCCGCCGACACGCTACACCTCACCCTCCCGTGGACACCTGCAGCGTTCTCCCAACTGCAACGTTTTCGAGCTTGCCTCGCGGTGTGCGTCAATTACACCTTTTTCTGCCGGGCCGAAACTGGCGCCCGTTGTCAAACATGCGACCTAGTTGTTGACAGACCTTCGCAGCAAATCTGCCTCTTCGTTAGAAAATCTAAAGGCGACCAGCGCCGCGACGCCAGCGAAGAACAGGTTATCGCTATCCCTATCTCCGCCAACCCCGTCCTGGCAGACCTGCTCGACTACTACACGGAGCAGCGCGCGGCCTTCTGCAACAAATTCTACAGCAAACCACCCCCGCTCGCTTTCTGGAGCTTCTCACATGCAGAACCCTCCGCTGATTGGGGTGCCTCGTCCACCATCTCCACCTGGCTCTCCCTCGCCCTCCTCACAGTAAGCTCGTCCGCGCCCGCCGGCTTTCAATGGACGTCGCACAGCCTACGGAAAGGCGCGGCGTCCGCTGCCAGCTGCATCGGCGCGCCCCTCCCCGTAATCAAATTTATGGGTGGCTGGGCCAAGATCAGCTTTGTGACAGAAGGCAAATATATTGACCCAACCATGACCCCATCACCTGCTGCTTGGCGGTTCTTCGGCTGGCTCACTCCGTCCCCCCCGCAACACTAATTCTGGCTGTGCAAGCCTTTGGCTTTAGGTTACTGGCAAAACGTGCCCTAGGGTAAATGGTCAGATTGATTTGAATCTAGAGGTTTGCATACCCAATATCATGTGTACGGGACAGTAACTCTAGCGGTTACTGTTACCGTTAATTAACGGCGCGTCTCACCTGCAGGGCAACCACCTTGCCCGAGCAGTTAGACGCATCCAACGACCAACGACTTCCCCAACGGTCAGCTCTAGCTAGCCCGTACCTTATAAGCCGTAGCTAGCCACGAGCCTAGGCACTCTCTGCTTTCGCGCTCAGCCAATCTAGGCTTCGCGCGAACCCACCCACCCATCCCTATAATCCTGCGCTAATTGACCCCCAGACCCTGTCTGTGGGCGTCTTTTGGCCAAATTGTAAGCAAGCTGACATCTTTGGCAAAACGTGCCCTAGGGTAAAAGTTATATAAGTCACAAATAATAGTATTTGGATTCATTTTTTTGTTTCCAAAGAAAGTGTCAACCAGTAAAGAAGAATGGAACACAAGCACATAAGGAGAGGGAGAGACAGATTTCTACAAAATTAATGTAAGTAAGTATTTCTTCTACTACTGAATTGGAAATATCGATCGGCTATTATTTTATTATATCAAAGCCAACACGTTTCTTATCCCTGAAAATGCGGAAAAACGTTCCGAATAACAGACAGTTAGTAGCCGAAGATATGACGAGCAATGCACGAAATTTTCTGCCGGTACATTTGGTACGTTTTGGTACGTTTCGGTACGTTCTGGTACGTTTTGGTACGTTTCGGTACGTTTTGGTACATTTCGGTACGTTTTGGTACATTTTGGTACGTTTTGGTACATTTTGGTACGTTTTGGTACGTTTTGGTACGTTTCGGTACGTCGGCATGCCGCGTCGGATTTTTTGATATGAAGCTATCCCTAGAGGGAACAGCACGCTCCCCCAGTGTCGCAAGTCCACCAATCCAAGAATAGTAAATTTTCCCGAACTACGTTTTGTCTTAGGTACCTGTGGCTATTCGGTGGTAAGAAATTGAAGTTTCCTACCTATGGAAAAAGACCAAAAGCACAACCGACAATTTTTAGTCGTTTGTGCCACAAACGACTAAAATTAGTCGGTTCTGGCTGTAGAGATTACTAAACCCGATAAAACTACCGCATCTTCTCCCTCCGCTGTCATTGACGCGGTACACTCACACTTCGCCACCGAACTCGGCCGCGCCACCCCGCACGAACTGCCCACCCCCCCGTGGGAACTCCCCGACAACCCCGACAACTTTACAATCGAACCCCGCGGAGACCCCTCTCTCACCGACATGATTACCCGTGACACCTTCGATAAAACCCTTAACTCCTTAGGCACCCGCAAAGCCCCCGGCCCCGACGGTATCCCCAATGAAATAATCAAATTCCTACCACCGGCGACCCGCTCCGCCCTCTTCTCTCTCCTCTCCCTACTCGCTCACAAGTCCTACACCCCCCTGAATGGTGCCACAGCACAACCAGCTTGCTACACAAAAAAGGCGACCCCTCCCTCCTCGATAACTACCGCCCCATCGCCCTCATGAATAACCTCCTTAAACTTTGGACAGCACTAATCAAAGATGCAGGCTCAAAAAACGCCGAAACCTACGGCATTCTCAGCGACCAACATGACGGCTTCCGACAACACCGCAGCATCCACGACGCCCTCTCCTCTCTCATCATGACGATGGAGGACGCGAAACTCCACAACAAAGACATCTACGTCATGTACGCTGATTTCAAAGGCGCCTTCCACGCCGCGGACCACCGCATCATGTTCAAACACATGCGTCAACTCGGTATGCCCCCCACCTTTGTCGACACTTGCGAACACATGTACGGAGTCTCAACCACAGACTATATTACACCACATGGCCCACCCCCTCCATCGACATTAATCGCGGCACCCTCCAGGGAGACACCCTCTCCCCCTTTCTATTCACCCTCTTCCTTGAACCCTTCCTTCGATGGCTCACGGTGGGAAGCCGGGGCTACCGCCCCGGCCCCCCCGCCACTAACGTCGACCCCACAGAACCCACAGCCACATACCCAGGACACGGCTTCGCTGACGACCTCAGCCTCGCCACGGGCTCGACCCCCAACATGACCATGCAGTTCAGGAAACTCTCCCTCTTCAGCGCCTACACGGGCATGACCGTCAACATCCGCAAATGATGCATCACCGGCGCCCTCTGGCGCACAAGCAACGCCCTCACCCTGTCCAACACCGCCCTCCTCGCATCCCGTCTACAAACACAATTCATCACCCTCAACTCCACCCCGGCCCCATTCCCCACATTGGCCCCACGAACACATACCGCGTCCTAGGGGTAGAGCTGAACGCCTCCCTCACCTTCACCAAACAATGGCACGAACTAAAACGTACCACTGCCTCCCTCATCACCACCCTTTCCACCTCCCCACTAACACAATCCCGCAGAATCAGGGTCATCCGTGGACTCCTCATCGGAAAACATTTCACCCTCCAGCTCGGCCTCTTCACCGACTCCCAACTCGACACTCTCGAAGGTCAAATCTGCCGCGCACTCCGCTCCGCTGTCTCCTCGGTACGTAACCTTCCCCGCACCGCCCTCCATCGCCCTCCCTCTGACCTCGGTTACGGCCTCCCCTCCCTCAAAGCCCACGCCGCACAACTCACAGTTTGCCACCTACATAAAATCATGAACAACTCAGGCTATAGAGGCCACATGGTCCACGCACACATCCGTACCTTATCCACCACGTACTCCCACTGGCCCTCGCAATCCATCATGTCAACATGTTACACCCCACCCACACTCAAGTGCTTAGTCAGAGCTCAGCGAGATGCGGGCACCCTATTCCACAACATCCTTCCACTCTCCCTCACCAACCCTATCGCCTCCACACTCCGCGCCCACTTCACCAATCATGACAACGCCCTCCTCGCCTCACTCCGGGCCAAAGCCACACACATCATCGACCCTCACACATATAAGCAAGCCTACTGCGATTTCTCTCTCCGCAAAACACACGCCTCCCTCCTCCCCCGCCTCAACCCCCTCTGGAAAAATAACATCACCACGTGGCCACAGGTCCTCCTCAGAGCCACCTCATCCTCCATCATCCTCAAATCCTGCAAATCCGTCACCACACTCACGGGGTCCACCACCCCACTCTCAACCCCCATCCGCCTCCTCGCCGCAATCCTCACCGAACCCTTCGATACTATCCACAACCGCCTCCCCATCACAAGCCTCACTACCAAACAAGCACCCCCCCACCACTATACACCCCTCATGGATTCCCCTCCTCTCCCCACATCTCCCTCGCTCACCCCCCAACCTCTCATCCGGCATCTACACCTCACGCACCACTCACCCCACCCCCACCGCACCCACCACACACTTAGACACAGAATACCTCACCCCCTCAGACCACCACTACCCCCCCTGCGACGTTACGCGCATCATATCCAAACACAAGGGCACAGAATACGGCCAAACGCAGTACATGGTTGAATGGGCCCCGGAACACCTCACGGAATGGGACATTCAGCTACAACTCGACGACGGCTTCCGCCTCATCTCCTCCACCCCTACATCGGTATGCCCCCCCACCCCCTCCCCCACCACCCGCTCCATCTGTCATGACCCACTGCACACAGAACCCACCTCCACTTGCTGCACATGCACGCACTTTGCCGTATATTCCCAATGCCGCCCAGCTCATGGACCCGCCACATGGCCGTGCGAGTGGTGTGCTCGCGGCCAACAACACAACCTCACCCGTCTCCACGAGGTCCAGTGGGCCCCATGCCTACAACTACATGACACCATCAGTGATACCCCCTCCGGGCCCACCGCCCTCACCGCATTTAACTCCGGCTTTGTCCCCTCCACCACACCCATTCTGCCAGATCCCGGACCCCATCCGTGAGATCCCATCATCATGGTCACACCCCCTAATCACATTCAACCACAACCCCATCAACCCCGACCTAGACATGCTCCCTACCGGTAAATTCGCCATCCACGCACACCCATCACTCCACGACACCACCGTACTCTGCACTCCCGACGGCCGCGCGGTCACCACCCTCAACGGCCCCCGCGTCCGCCACCTCTACCAACTCTTCCGCCCCGACCTCTCGCAACACACGTTCGAAGAGGAGGTCTGCCACCTCCTCACTCGCCTAGGCTCCCGCTCAGAAATCCACTCACCCACACCCGCCACCACCACCCGCAACAGATGGGCCACTAGAGAAGACCTACTCACAGCTCTCCGCCACACATTCCGCATCCATACAGAACTCTACTCCGACCCCCTCAATAAATCCCTTCACTCTAACACATACCACTCCCTCTACCCTGAAGACATCGTCTTCTCATCTAGCGGCAGCAATGCCCCCCACACATGGCAAGGCACCAACATCGCCAACCCTGAATACGACCACGAATGCATGCGCCGCGCCATGGAACACGCAATCACCAGCGCACACCTCACAGCCCCTCACACACCCAACGCAACCATCCTCATCCTCCCCCGATGGGAACATACACCCTACCGCCACTCCAAATACGTCAACTCCCCATACACCCACCACCTCTACACCCTCCCCAATGACGCAAACACCTTCCTACCCCCAGACCAACACACTGGCAACCCCACCCCTACCCCATTCGGCACACTGTGGATGGTCGACATATACCTCGTCGCCAACCCCCTCGCTCTCTCCACCCTCCCGTCACCCACAGCCATAACCGCACTTCACAACACTCTCGCATCTATCTACAACACTCACCTTCCCAAACCCGCCATCACCACCCCTCCTCCTCACCTCTTCGACACCTACTCACCCCACTCAGCAGGCATCTACTACCTCCCCCCAAACCCAACTCACCCCATCACATACCCCCTCCCGGAACGCATGCAACTAACATACCCCCCCACCAGAGGTACTCTTGCTTAGAACTGGCAAGACTTCGTTTACACAGACGGCTCGGAAAAAGGAGGCTCGTCCCCCCTCGGAGCAGCAGCCACCCACCCCGCCTCGGACACCAAAGCCAAAATCCTGGTGACCTCTACCCCTCCCTCGCACACAATAAATCGCGCTGAATTAGCTGGCATAGATATAGGCCTCCAACGTGGCCGCACCCACCTCCTTACAGACTATGCGTGCTCCCTCCGCCTCATACAAGGCTACTTGCACTGCCCTTCCGATGACAGACACAACATCTACCGCGACACGCTCCACTCCATCACACACACCCTTAAAACCTGCTGCGAAGCAAGCATCCGTACACACCTCGGCAAAATTAAAGCACATAACCTATCCCTAGGAAACGACCTCGCAGACGCCCTCGCCAACCAAGTCGCGGATGGACACCTACCCGACACTACATACACCACAAGTTCAGAGGTCACGATAGGCCACTGGACCTGGCCATACACCCTCATTCCACAAACCCTAGGGAACCCATACCCTACATATATACCAACCTCAAAGCTGACGCACACACCTACAGCACCAAACACACACACACACACACACACACACACACACACACACACACACACACACACACACACACACACACACACACACCCCTCTCGCAAACAACCAAACACGGTGCCCTCCTCGCCCGCGCCGCGGAGGACGGCGCCAAATTCTCTTTCCACAAAAAACACTCAACCCTCACAAATATCCAGTTCACACACAAATATGAATTCATGTGGGGAGTCCACAACATCCGCCTACTCACTCACAACCCCACCCTGCGCTGCCCCCTATGTGGCCAATTCACTAGCAACGGCCACATGGCCGGTAACTCCCCCACCATGTCTGGCCTAAGATAGGACCGACACAACAGCGCGCTGCAACTCCTACTCTCCCTACTGGAGCGCCACAACGGAGGCCGCTGGGAAACCATCACTACAGACTTCGGTAACAAACCCATAAAGTCATATGCTTCCCCCTCTCATGCCCACACTCCGCTTGACTGTCACCCACCTCACCCCACCCACATGCCCACCCGCCTTGTTGATGCTGACGAAGGTCTCTCGCCCGACTCCTTAACCTCGTGTCCCGCCGTCCTCCCACGTGAGATTCTCCCCCCCGCGCTACGGCCCTCCGCACACAAACCCGATTTCATTCGCCTTCTCGAACCTCGATATGTCGCTCACACAAACGGCCGCCGCCGATACGCATCCATAAAAAAGATTCAGATAGGAGAATGGAAGTACTGCACGGACAATAACCTCTCCCAAAAAGCTCACCACATACGTGCCAAATACACACCCCTTGCAAACGCCATCCGCAACCACTAGTCATGCACAGTGCTAGACATCCTTCCCATCGTCATGAGCCGCACAGGTACACCGCACTCCTTACCATCACGAGTCTCACCTCCCTACTCACCGCCCGCACTGACCCTCCTGACAAACTCATCTCCAAAGCACGCCTCGACACGTCTCGCATCCTTACGCAAGTCCACACGCATACTGTCCAATGGCTACATCATCTCCTACTCATATACCGCATCAAGTCCCGCATGACCTCCCGCCGTGCCTCCGCACATTGCCCCCTCGCACGACCCTAAATGCACGCAGCCCTCGCCTCGTCCTGCACAACTCCCCGGGGGGGGGGGGGGGGTAAAACCCCCGAACACCCGTGGAGAGGTTGGATTTAGGTGGTCAACGGTCTAGCCTTGACTTAGAGATGTGATTAACCTAATCTCTACAGCCAGAACCGACTAATTTAAGTCGTTTGTGGCACAACCGACTAAAATTAGTCGGTTGTGTTTTTGGGCTTTTTCCATGGTAGTCGGTCCGGTCGCCACATTACGTGTCCTAATTAGGCACCCTGAAGGGCGCGGGACGCGGCCGGTGCCCTCTGTTTCACTCATCTGCACAGCCACAAGGCACAATCTGCAGTCTCAACCAACCCGCCGCACCCACAGCGACTGCCTGAGGCCCATAGCTGCTTCAGGACTCCTATAGAGGGCTACCAGACATTATCAAGCGTTTTGGAGGTGAGTTTTGGCGCCATAGGCGCGTGTTTCGCGTAGGCGGACGAGATTCGGCGGTAATTGCACTTTGAGAAGTGCAGCAAGGCGCGACGATGCGTGACGATGCTATGTGCTATGCGTCTCTATAGGCCAGCGCCGTCCTAACGGGACCGTCCCGGCGTCGAAAGACGTTGGCACTGCTGAGATATGACAAGCTCGCTCGCCGATCCCCCTCCATCGGCGAGTGCTGGGGCAGTCCCCCGCCCCTCAGGTAGTCGCTGGGCCAAGTCCAGCGGAAGCACGATCAACTTTGGGCGGCGGCTGTCAACGCACTGGAACGCAGTGAGGGATACGGCGGTTTCCGTGGGAGCTGGCAGCGCGCCATGCACGCGACAGGAGCTGAGTTTCCACAAGCGCTTGGGTGAGGATGCCCTCCTAGCAAACGAGCAGCTGGACAAAGAAAACAAAGCTTGCGGAAGAGGTTTCGGCGTGCGCTGAGCAGGTATGAATTTATGTTATCCCGTCACCTGTAGAAGTTGTGTTGTCCTGTCTTACA
>JAPMLY010002083.1:20000-71666 GCA_026401115.1 Tetraselmis chui
AATATGGAGATGGTGTTAGTGCTCTTTGGAGCATGCTCACTTCCGGCGCATAGTGGCACGACTCCGCCCCCCCGCCACGACGCAACTGAGGCATCCACTCTGCTGGATACGGAGATGGCCGCAGCGAGCAGCGCCCTCACAGAAGCCATGGCAGCTAGCGTTGACCAGCCCCTCATGCTACTGCAACCGCATCCGGGATTGATGAGTGGTGATGACCCAGCTTGTGCCACGATATTGGACGTGACTGAAAAACCAGACCCGCTGCGCTTCACGGAGGGCATGGGGGGGGGGGGTGGACATGTTTGCAACAACCAAGCTGGCATGCTAGCGCATGCTCCGCTTGTACCATCGTTACCTGACGGAGCACGCAGCGGACCTGTACGTTGTTCGGATTCCTGCGCGACTTGCCAGATATTGGGACTCAGTTGACGGGATGGGGAACATGAGGCGTGGTGGGCACTTGACTGGCTAGGTGTGCGCACGCCACTGCAAGTACTGCGCCGCTGGCGTGCTTCAGTGGACCGCTCTTGAGTACCGCAAAACGCATGCGTGGTCTATGGGGTTCAAGGAGCACCCCGACATGCAAGAGGCTATCAAGGAGAGCATTGACAGAGCCAGCCGTGCCATCTCGCTGGTCGCAGCGGCAGATGCTGAAGTCAGTGTGAGGATGGCTCGTATGGGTGTCAGCGTACATCCAGTTTTGGATGACATCTATGACGAATATCTCGGAATTGCGTTTGATTCATCTATGTGGACTGAGTGCTTGCTCTCCAAGCTCAAGCGCCAGATTGGAGGCCTCAGCTGCATCAACTCAGGGCGTGTACAAGTACAACCTCAGCTTCATGAGGTACAAGAACAAGAGTCTCGGACGGCCACCCTGTTATGGTGTTGATTGGAAGGGCATCATGAAGGAGCTCCGGCAGGAAACTGGACATCGCCGCTCAGCGGAAGATGCAGGCGCGGTGCCTGATCGCCACGGCTTCATTGCTGCCTTTGAGAAGCAATGTGCGCAGGTAGAAAGAGCCGTATGCCATTTGCATTTTAAATTAATGGCATGATAATATCATATCTTATGTCTCACTTATGTTGTCCTCTGTTTGTAGATGCGTGAGCGCCGTGCATTTAGCGAGGCTCAGAGGATGCGAAGGGAGAAGCATCAGCACGAAGCAAGTGTTGCTTCCTTTATACGGGGGGCAATGAAGACCCGGCGTGCGCGCATCTCCGCCATGTTGAAGCAACATACAGTTGATGAGGTGCGCTAGATTCTTGCGCAAATGGATCTAGCGGGAAGAAGGAAAGCTTGAAGCGCTACCTATTCAACACCACTGAGCTCGATGAGGAGTGCATCGGACAAGTTGCGTCATTGGCCTTGGCACATGAGAGCGCCGAGGACGTGAGGCGCTTCCATGGTAACACGCGACGGGGAACCGTGCCACTCACTTGGAGTGGCCACAGCAACCTCAATTGGAAACTTGGCCAATGGAGAAGCGCATCAAACGGGTCACAACGTCCGTGCGCAGCAAATTGAGAAAGCCCCACTTATTCAAGCTCGCAGCCAAGTAGTGCCCAAATGAAGTTGTTTTGCAAGTGCCTAGTAATACTGTGGCGACGCTCGGGATTGCTCTACTCGAGCGGATTGGTGAGTGCCAAGCCAGCGGCAATGGCACGTATTTTATCAACATTGTTGAGAGTGACATATACACGGGAGTTGTGGGACAAGACATGTAAATTGTTGCCGGATCCAATAGAGTAGGTAGTTGTCAGAAGCCTTCCATCACTTATATGATTATGTGTAGTTGAAAATATCAATGGAGTAGAATGGTGACAATTATAGTTGTATGTGCCGTATTATCTAACATTCATGCCCGCCCTTCGCTTGTCCTATCATTTTACATGCAAGCCAATCCAACATTCACATATGCAGATACAACAGTAGTCAAAACACAACTGCATGCATGTAACAGAAGAAGCATGCTTGTGTTTTACATGCGGTATAGATGCAGCCCAACTCAGCAATAGCCTAAGAGCTAGCATGAGGCATATGTCATCTATCCAGCGCTGCGCGCGCAGTACAGTAGTAACAGTACACTACGCTGAATATCAGTCGCTCGCGCAACGGCTAAAAAAAATCTTAAGCGCTGCGCGCAAACTCACCGAATTTGAACAGCATTCGCCGAGAGCTTTCGAACGAGGTGCGATGTGTCCGGTAAAACTGGCAGATGAAGAATTTGTTTTTCCAATGGTCCGGCCAAGTTGCGAAATCTCGGGGTCTGGGCTTGACCGGACCGACTACATGGGTAAGAGCAACATGGGCGCTGTGAAACGCTGATTGTGTAAACCGTTCTCCCGATTCTAACATGAAGAAGTTCCCGGAACGGCTTCACTACTTCGTCGTAGCTCGCCTTTCTACCCAAAGGCACCCAGTTTGATGTAGAGGGGACTCCTAGGTACTCTAGGCGGAAGTATGAGGGCAAGTGGAGTCCAGCACGGGTGATGGTGTGTTCCGCACGGAGTCGGTTGGGGATTCGCGGTACGTCACTTCCCGGTCGCCGGTGATACTGGCTGACTTTCACCTCAGGACCTGCGCCATAAGGGTAGCTCACGTCCCCAAAGTAAGCACGAACACACCATAGGGAGTACTGACCTTGGTTCCGAAGTCATTGGCGGCTAGTCGGCTGGGCGCGAGTTGGACTGTTCAGTTTTCAGCGAGGACGTGGGCGCGAAAACCTCGCTATTACCGCCTCGCATTGCGCGGAGAGCAGCAACTCTAGCGGCCCCAATTTCCTTCTTTGACAGCTTGAGTAACTTACATGATATCATTGAAGGAGCTGGGGGGTTTTAAAGAAGCGTGGTGAAGGGAGTCGCAGCAAAAGGTGTTGCAGGAAAAATTACTGCCGGATGACGGATGAAAGGCTTAACCGCTTAAGCGGCACCCGTCGACTATGCGACCGTGCCGACGAGGTGAGGCCAGCAAGACCTATCAGAAATTCACATGTCCGTCCCAAAGCTCTCACTAGCGTCGGTGAACACTTTTTATCGAGTCGTTTCATTTTCGCAGGTTGCTGAAACCCGACAGCGTACACATGCTGCGTGTTTTTTTTCGTAGTACAAACGCTCTCACCACCGGGAGCAACGTCGCATACCGCCGGCCATACTTGAGTTTTCCGCGCGCTAAAATACCACACACACGCTTTAGCAAAGCTGCAGCAGACGACGTCACTGAGAATTGCATTGATGTTGGGGGCACTGATAATGAGGACGAGTTTGCTGAGTTTTACCGTCGGCGGGTTTGGGATGCGAGTAGCGCGTCGCTGTTTGGCATGCGATGCAATTGCAAAGGGTGGAGTCTCAAATGCGCAGAAAGGTGAGTTGACTTTGCATTGCATCGCTCACTAAGAGGGTTTCAAGGTGTTGTGATGCTGCACCTGCGTGTTATGACGGGAAGGGCAGCAGAATAATGTGCCAAAAACTAGAGGTAGTTTTATCTCGCGCGCATGAGAAATGTAAGTCATGTTGGTAACCAACTAGATTTGAAGTGTAGCTGAAAACAGTGAGAGACGTCTGTCAATGGGCATGCATAAGCAGCGGGTGCATCATGAACCTTCAATAGTCATGTCGCAGCTGCAACGTGACTCTCATGTGCATTCGCATGGTTCATGCTGGACAAATCATTCATGGTGTTGCATATGGTTGGGTTCCAACCAAGTGGTTGGCAATGTGTTGCAGCATTTCACATGCACAAATTTCACTGCGATGAGGTCGAATAACTCATTTTCATATCCAATGTTAAAGCTAGATGTGGCCTCATGAGCTTGCCAGCAATTGGAGAGCAATGGAACGGACTGCGAGGCTATGCACTGCAAAAATCAGAAATTAGTAGTCTGAAATGTGGTTTGAAATTCCCTGTTTAGCACAATCGACTAATTTTAGTCGGTTGTGCTTTCACGTCATTAAACATACAACATATACTCAAAAAGTCCCAATTTGCTCAAGATGCACACTCAACCCACTGTTGAGATCGGAGAAACACGCCATTGCATCAGATCATTGTGTATATGGTGATAGATATTGTTGGAAGTAGAGCAAATTGGAATTCCAGATTTTGCCTTTGCGGGCGGTCATTTTTCTATCACGTGGGTTTTACTTAGGTCAATAAAAGTCCAATGCTATGTGCTTCTTTGGGCATGAAATCCGTGCCACAGATAGTTTGGAGTGTTGGGAGCAACATGTTGGTAGCATTTTCAATATTTTCAAAATCTAGAGCAAGTACTAGCGTTAACTACACAAGGTGCACAACCGACTAAAATTAGTCGGTTGTGTCCGGCTGTAGGAGCTACGACGGAGGATTGCTACTAGGGAGCTACTAGGGAGGATTGCTCGGGTGTATAGGGTTAACTATGGAAGTTGTGTTTCGGTCTACGGTTTTACCCCGGAGTTGTGATCGGACGCGTGGTGCCGTCAAGTAGGCGTGCTCGGGCGGGGTATGGTGTCGGGGAGGTGTAATTGGGCTCGAGTTACTATCGGGAAGGTGTATATGTTCGGGCTCATTGGGGCTAAATGGGGACGTTGTCTTCCGGCGAAGGGTGTTATCATCATTATGGAGGTGTGGTCGAGCTGATGGTGCCGTGGAGTAGGCGTAGTCGGGCGTGGGATGGTGTGATAGTGTCATGGAGGAGTAAGCGGGCTTGGGTTGCTGTCGGGGAGGTGTGTGTGGGCTTGGGGTGTTGTTGAGAAGGATTATTCGGGCCATGCATGGGTGGTCTCCATATTTGAGGTGAAATTGAGCTTAGGGTGGTGTCGGATACGTGTGATTGGATTGAGAATATTGATTGGCAAGGAGGTTTGTTCGGGGTGAGGGCGCAATCTAGGGGGTGTGATTGAGTTTATGGTGATAGCGAGGAGGTGTGATATGGTGGATGGTTGGCGGTAGTGTCGAGCAAGTGTGTCCTATGTAGTACGTCTGAGGGAGCCGCATGGCATCTGTATTTATTGGGCTCATGGTGCTGTCGGGGAGCTGTGCTCGGGATGAGGCTGACGCTTTTAAAATGCAATTGTTGTCAGGGTGCAATCGGGGAGATGGCTTCGGAATGCGGCCGGGTCCTTTCGAGCATGTGTGTTCGGGCCTAACGTTGTGTTCGGAATTTGTGTCCATGTTTTAAGTCCAAGGTATGGGAGGTATCATCGGGCTAGATAATATAAGGGTGATATCGGGGAGGTAGGTGTTGCCCGCCATTCGTGAGCGCCATATATATACCGCCGGCTATAGAATGCGATGATACACGCGCATGAAACTGAACTTGCATCTACATTGTTGAAGAAGGCATTTCCTTGCGGGTACTGGAACGAGTTCTTAGATATCTAAGGCTTGTGTCAAGTAGTGTGTGTGTGTGTGTGTGTGTTTGTGTATGTGTGTGTGTGTGTATGTGTGTGTGTGTGTGTGTGTGTGTGTGTGTGCGTGCGTGTGTGTGCGTGTGTGTGTGTGTGTGTGTGTGTGTGTGTGTGTGTGTGTGTGTGTGCGTGTGCGTGAGGCGCATTTGTGTGCGTATGCGTTTGTGATTGTATGTATCTATTTCAGTACATTTCCGTATGCATTTTATATTATGTATTTGTTTCTGTGTTGGTGCAGGTGTTTGCTTGTATCTGTTGAAGTTTGTCAACACATATTTGCGTGTTTGATTGTGTGTATGTGTTTCAGCACGTGTCCATGTGCTTGTGTGATTGTATGTATGTGTTTTAGTACATGTTTGTATGCATTTGATATTCAGTATTTAGTAAAAGTAGGTTGTATGTGCAGGTGTCTGTTTGTATGTTTTGTAGTGTGTCAGCACGTGCTTGATTGTGTGTATTTGTTTCAGTACGACGTGTCCGTGTGCGTGTATGATTGTGCAGTAGAAGCTGTGTTGGTGCAAGTGTTTGTCGGTGTCTGTTGCAGTGCGTCAACACGTGCTTGTTTATGTGATTGTGTAATAGTTACTGTGTTGGCGCCGGTATTCAGTTATATGTTTTGCAGTGTGTCAACATGTGATTGCGTGTTTTATTGTGTGTATCTGTTTCAGTACGTGCCCGTATTCATTTGAGATTATATAGTAGTGGTTGTGTTGGTGCAGGTGTTTGCTTGTATATGTTGCAATATGGCAATACGTGTTTGCGTGTTTGATTGTGTGTATCTGTTTCAGTACGTGTCGTTATGCGTATGTGATTGTGTAGTAGTAATTGTGTTGGTGCAGATGTTTGTCTGTATATGTTGCAGGGTGTCAACATGTGTTTGTGTGTTTGATTGTGTATATCTGTTTTAGTGCATGTCCGGATGCTCGTGGGATTGTGTGTATCTAATTCAGTGTATGTATGTGAGCACGTGTTTGTGTGTAAATGTTTAATACTTGGCCGCATTTGTGTGTAATTGCGTATCTGTTGTAGTGCTGTTGCATATGTTTGAATGTATCTGTTGCAGTGTGTCAGCATGTGTTTGCGTAGTGCCTGTAGGTATTTCATGACGTGTCCCTATGCCTGTATGGTTGTGTGAGTCTGCTGCAGTTTGTCAGCATGTGTTCTAGTGTGTTTATGTGGTTTGTTACGTGTCCGTATGTGTATGCGTATATTTGATGATCTGCTGATGCATGTGTTTGTGTATATGTGTTTAATGGGTGTGTCAGCATTGTTTCCCAATGTAATTGTGTATATCTATTCCAGTAAGTGTCCGTATGTGAATGCAAGTTCATTTTGTGTGTCAGCGTGCGGTTTAGTGTACTGTTTGAGTATTTTTTTCCAGCATTTTTTATTTTTGTGCAGGCCCGTTTGCGTGTTAAATTATCTGCATCTATTCGCGTGGTCGTCAGCATGTGTGTGTATCTGTTGTAGCGTGCGTTCATTTGTTTTGGTGTTTGTCAACATATGTGTGTGTGTGTGTGTTTTAGTGTGTGTGTGTGTGTGTGTGTGTGTGTGTGTGTGTGTGTGTGTGTGTGTGTTTTAGTGTGTCTTCGTGTTTATGTACCCGTCTTAGGGGTTGCTAGCATGTGTTTATATATTATGTTGTGCTGTGAATGCCCGTATGCTTGTTAGTATGTTCATTAGTTTTGGTCTTGTCTGCATGTATGTGTGGGGGGGCGGTGCAGGTGGCTGTGTTTGTGTATGTTGGCATATGTGGGCGGGTGCGTGTATCACTTTTCGTGTGTCCTGGCATGTGTGTGGGTGTTGTTAGAGAGTGTGTGAGAGTGTGTATCTGTTTTACTATTTTTTGCATGTATTTGTAATTCGGGTATGCGTATGCTTGGAGATAAATTGCAGTGCCGTTGCGGCTGATCGATGTAACAAATGCCTACCCGGATACTTTGCCGCTGCTCACCGCCAGGCGCTCAACCGGGGCCTACAACCAATTCAATGAATTTTTTTTAAATGTAGTTGATGGTGCGGATGATTATACCCCAAGTAAATAATCAGCCGCCTTGCTGTGGAGAGTTATTGCTTTGTGGTCAATTTTATTTGCGTGCAGGCAGACAAATCGGCATACCTTCGAGGGATGAGTGTGAAGCTTGAGAATCATTGCGCATGACGTGAATAAGGTGCACGAGGACCAGAACTGTGACTCCCACATGAATTATGATTGCGAGAATTTCCATCTACAAAGGGGTTCAATCTGCGATCTACCACCGTTCTAGCTGTGGTCAGAAGACACACTATCATTGGCAGACGTCGGAAAAAGCTGTTTTGAAATATAAGCAGTACTTCCTTCAGTCCCCGTCATTACCATACGCTATATAGGCTCAGGGTTATTAAGGGCAACTTGGTTTGATGTTTAGGTCTTAGGGCTTAAAATCAAATCGTCAGCAGTACTTGCTGACAGTGCTTTGTAGTGCATATGATAAGGACACCTGATTTTTATAACAAATTAATTCTTACATGAAAACGCAGCGGAGGCCACACCAAGCAAAAAGAAGAAAAAAGGAAAACACCTGCCCGAGGAACAGGAAGATGGGGGCCACACTTCAGGTACGACAACACGGTTGGGGGTTTGCATAAACGAATACGTTTAAACAATTCATGTTGTGGCTGTGGCATGCCTTCCTGTTCCTCGGCCATAACTTGGGCCTCCTGTGGGACTATGTCCTCCTGTCTCCTTGGTGGAGAAACACTTCTTTTTCTTGTAAGATATTTATTACTGCATATATTTCGGCGATCATGAACCTAACCCAACTCCACGTTTGGCGTTTCTGCCAAAACACTTCTAACGCCAAAACACGACCATGTGCAGTTGTCGTTAGGGTTTCGCTTATAAAGATATGTCTCATGCTCATGTCTCTTGCATGTGCATTCTCCTGTGACTTTCGTCGTGAATGAGTTGAGTCATCGCACAGGTGGTTGTCCAAATCAAATGAAGAAGAAAAAGATTGTTACAAGAAGAAAAAGATAAAAAATGGAATAAAAGATTGCGTAAACGAGTCCCTACTAGAAGGGAAGAGAATCAACCCATTATCGGAACCGTTGCTGGCAGAGTGGTCGTCGTTTCAGGGGTTGAATGTGGTTGTGACAGGGGTTGTGGTAGGGACAGGGGTTGTGGTAGGGACAGGGGTTGTGGTTGGGATAGGGGTGCCTGTGGGCCCATCCAGGCTGCCTCCGGCCTCTTCAATGGCGTTCGTTACGGACGCCGGAACAGGCGAAAAGAGGTTGTCGCTCAGATTGGCACCCAGGCCTGGGAAGTCATTCTCGGATACGGTTGCAAATGTCAATCCAAAAGCGGCATTGCCCCCGATCCCGTCGGCTTGTGTGACGGACGCAATTATGTTTTCATAGTCCTCGATGAATTCCTTCCTCTCAGCAGGGGTAGCCCTGAGTAAGACGGTACATAGGAGGACCCTTCCGCCATCGCGATTAAACGCGATTGTCGCGCCGGCTGCAGTCCATCGATCACGGGCGATTCCAGTCTGGGCAGCGAATACATCGAGAAGGTAGCTGACACCCTGCTCAATAAGACTTTTCTCCCCGGCGGTGGGGTCCCTCAAAAGGTGGCGCTTGGCGTTATCATTGAAAAGAGCACCGACCTCGAAAGCAACCAGGCACTCACTAACCGCGTCGGGGAGGCCAGGTGCAGTGCGCGTCTTCAGGTTGTCTTCCAGAATCACCTTGCTACCGCCGTCGAAATCAATGTCAAAGGCATTCAGAACGGATGTGGTTCCCGACGACACAGTCGCGCCGGCGACGGTACCCGCGGAAAAGGCGGAGAGCTGGCCACTGTTGCCCAAGCAGAACACGGTGAAGGACTTTGCTCCGGCAGTGATTTGAAGTCCCATAGCAGTGCACGCGCTGCGTGGAAGGTTGAGGGAGGCTGCCATGCTAAACATCCAGGTGTCGATCTCTTCAACCTCGACGTCCTTGGGAAGGGCCGCCTCGCCACACGTGAAAGCGGGGCGGTCGAGGAGAGAGCGGCGGCGGGCGGGGAGCGTAGCGGTGAAGCTCAGTACAGTACCGGCCTCGGAGGCAGAGTCCTCTGCAGACGAGGACGAGTGAAGCGTGCGACCCTCGACGGCAGTCGCCGAGAGCAGCAGCACAAAAATAAGGCAGGCAGCGGTGCCTGATTTACTGGTCTTCATCACGCCCCCTACAATACGGTCAGCAGGAATTGACTTAGTTCGACTCTCAGGTTGAGGGGCGAGACTGTTTGTATGGTCCAAAGTCGACGTGAGACATCCTGACAGCAAAATTAATCAGGTGCTGGGGATGTGGAACAGGGGGAGAGAAGAATAGGTGACGGTAAACAAATAAACGGCGAGTAACGACTCCGCGCCGAACGGGAGACAGCCTGCTTACAATAATCAACCAGAGTCACCTACAGGAAGGCGAAGCGGACACCGGCGACGAGGAGATGAAGTGGGGTTGACACACGGAGAGTGTGCAGGCTGGTTTCCTGGTGTGGAGAAGGCTTGTTATGGACAGCTCTGGGAGGAAGCGCTGGCTTTATAGCTCCGGCGCCGCGACGCTCCTCGCCGTGACGCGCTCGGGCAGTTGGTCAGCTCGTCTCAAAACGATGTATAACGGACGAAGTGCCGATGGAAGTATACGAAGCTGGACCGTTCGATGGAATCCAACGATGGAATCTCGTTCGCAGTCTCTGTCTGTTGGAAGATTTTCTAGTATATGTGCAGTCCACGCTGTCAGTATGGGATGGCCCACCGCGGGCCGTTTAACTTGCTTTATACTGCATAAAGTACACATGATTTTGGCAGTTACGTGAATCGCGTCATATCATCGCGTCGTTTCGTGAATAAGTACTAAAGTAAAGTCCCATACAGGTACCTGTATAGAGAAAGTTACCACGGTACGTAATGTCGTTAGCGACTTTAGCGACTGGGAGTCAGATCATGCCAAAGATGACAGCTTGCTTACATTTTGGATAAACAGGCACTAAAACACCTATTCAGAGGTGTTATTTCTATTCAGCGCTTGATCAGGGAAGGGTGGGTGGGTTGCGCGAGCCGAATGGGCGAGCGCAAAGGCAGAAGGTGGCTGCTACCAGCTAGAGGAGCTGCTTTATAGGTAAAGCAGGTGGGCGTCCGCCGCGGACAATTTATTGCGCTTGTGACGCTTTGTCTCCGCGCGTTGCCTTACGCGGACTCAACATGGTACGTTTACTAACCGTTAAACCCCAATATTTTACCAATATAAGAATTTAGCGACTGGGAGTCAGATTATGCCATTGAGATAGACTGAAGGTCTGCATAGGCTACTAATCCGGGGGTTTGGCGACGAGCCAACCGAAGAATAGCCAGGCCGCCGGGGTTTCGCTCATGGTGGGGTCGATGTACTTGCCGGTGACGACGTCGCTGGTTTTCGACCAACCACCCATGTAGCGGATTTTGGTGAGGGGTGTGCCGATGCATGCGGCTGCGGACGCCGCGCCTTTCCGTAGGCTATGCGATGTCCACTTGAATTGCGTGGGGGGTGCAGCGCCGATGGTGTTGCACGCCTCACGAATCCACTCGGTGATGGTACCGGCCGTCCACGTGTGTGGCTGGTCCTCGGGCGTGACGGCCCAAAAAACAGTTGGTCCGGCTCCAGTGCCGAGGATGTTGCAGTAACCACTGGTGCGTCCAGCGGTAAACGCCTCCAGGAGGTCCGCAAGTAGCGGCACTGCAGTAATAGGGAGTTGTAGGAGCGGTTTTTCTGCCGCGGTCCTACGCTTGTCTCCCTTTGCTTTTCGTACAAATAACAGTATGTCACCGCCCGTTCGGTCGACCGCGATGTCGTCCATGTGGTAACGTACGTCGGTTTCCGCGCGGCAAAACTAGCAGTAGTTGGTGCAGACTGCGAGCATCGCGCGGAAAGTCTTGATATGTACGAGGTTGTCCGGCTGCCAGGTGAGCGCGCGGTAGTGTCGATGGGCGAAGAGTAGCATCTATTGTACGATGGGGGCTGGGAGCGGTACGCGAATGTCGGGGGCGGTGATGGGCTGCTGTTGCATGGCGAGCCCCCGACGTGCGTCCGTTAGAAGGGGGTCCCAGCACCACTTGCTCCTTAAGGTGGTCGCGAAAGAACTTGTTAATGGCCGAGAAGTAGGGTTGGAGGCAGTTGGCTGCGATGGTTCCGGATCGGGCGAGCCAAGCTGTAAATCGAAGCATGTCGGCCGCGGTCGCCTCGAGGGGGGTGATTCTTTCCTCGTTGCAGAAAACAGTAAAACGGCGCATACCGGTGCCATAGTTGTTGTAGGTGGTGGGGGCGAGGGAGCCGGTGAGTAGGTCGAGCACGAGGTCGCCCAAGTCGTCCGTGCCGACGAGTGTGCCGACATGGTTGCGCATCGAGGCGTGCCACGGTGCGTGGGCCGCAGATTCGACGAGTCGGTATTTTACGGGTGCGGCTTTGTAGTCGTTGTCCGCGGATGTCCGGTCGTGCCGCGGTCTTGTCGAGGACGTCCGGTTGGTCGGTGTTGGGTGGAGTGTACCACGTGTTCGGTAGAGCCAAGCCTGGGCGGTACGTGGAAATCCGTGACGCTCCAGCCGGGCGGTCCGACGCCCTCGTACGCTCCGCGCTTGCCCGGAAAGAATAAATCTCGGGAGGGGGGGTACAAGATCTGTTCGTCGGAAAGTTTGCTTAGTAGTTGGTACCACTGTTTGGCGGGCCAGTAAGGCGCGATGACTGTTGCTTCGGCCCCGGATTGGCGTAACTTCTAGGCGAGGTCGGGGAGTAGCGTCCAAGGTGGGTTGCACCAGTTGGTCTCTGCTGTCCAGCGGTTGTCGGGTAGATGGAGGCAGTCCACGGCTTCGGAGGTGGGGTCTCGCCACCGGGAGTTGTAGCGGGGAAGCTGCGTATTGCCCTGCGTGGCAAACCTGTCGATGGAGTGGGGCCCCCACGGGGAATTCAGGTAAATAAAGATGTGGGGGTTGAGTTGCCAGTCGTCCCGGTCGGTTTCGCGGCTCAGTCTGTCGGCCCAGACGTTGGCTGCGGAGCGAATATATCGCGCGCGGTTGCTGATGTTGTTGGTGTCGATGAGTTTCCACAGTTTGCGAAGTTCGTCCATCATAGCCGGGGACTTCGAAGTTAGGTGACTGAGGACTGCCACCACTGCTTGGTTGTCCTCGTGCAAGAGGACTTTGCGGCCGCGCATGAGGGGTAAGAACGAAAGGACGGCGAGTCGCACGGCCTTTAATTCCTTCCAGGTGATGTGTTGCTGTTGGTCTGTCGCTGACCTGAAACCTCTGGCTTCCAATTGCTCGTTTAATACATCTCCCCATCCGTAACCTGAGCTGTCGCAGTGCATGTAGGCGGTCTCGATGGGGGGGAATATGGAGCGGCCGTTGTTGGCGGAGGGGACTTGCGTCCACCATTGGAGGTCTCGTCGCAACTGGTAGGTGAGTTGCACCCGGCCTCCCCATCCCGTGCGCGTAGCGAGGACGTCGTGTAGTTCGCGGAGGTAAAATCGGGGTGATGGAATGGCGAGGTACGTGTACTATACTTTTCCGGCGAGCACTGCGAGCTGCCGGGCAGGGAGCCACCGTGCGTCGCGCGTAGAGCGTTGTAGGAGGGTCCGGGCTAAGGAAGCGATGGCCTTTAGTTTCGAAGTAGGGGCTCGGAACGTAGAGATTGTGGTGTCGATTTGGAGGCCGAGGTGTTCGCAGATTTGCGTCGGCTCCAAGTGGCCTTTCTTGGGGTTGCGTCCTAGCCCGAGGCGGTCGAGTAGGCACGCGACGCGGTCGCGGAGTTGTAACGCTGCGTCTCTGCTGTCGGCAAAAAAATGGAAGTCGTCCATGTATGGGAGTAATCGGACACCCCGCCATCGAGAGTTACGCAGATAGCGTCGGGACGGTGTAGGTCGTGTGGGCTGCTGTTGCGTAGCTAGACGGGGGTTGTGTCCGGTGGGGTTGAGCAGTGGTTCGCGTAAGTGCCGGATAAAAACTTCGGTAAGCCGGCAAAAATAGTAATTGCTGCATTTCCAGCCCATCGGAAGCCCGGCGAGTCTGTACAGTGTTCCGCGATAATTTACCGTGAAGAAGTCTTTGTCATCCTCCCGTATGCCAAGTGTGTAGTAGCCGTCCGCGAAGGCGAAAGACACCATCCAGTCGCCGGCCTGCGTCACGTTCTTGAGGTGCTTGAGTGTCTCGAAAGTTAGCTTGTGGTCCTTGCCGTACTTGTTCAGGGGGCGTAAGTCGATAATTAGTCGCCATTTGTTTTCGCCCGGTTTTGGGACTAAAAACATTCTGGAAATCCATCTGTTGCGTTGGCCTGGCTCCCAGGCGCCTGACTGCAAGAATTGGGGAAGCTCGGAGTCCATGAAGTCGAGCTGCTGTTTTGTTACGTTCAGCATGGAGGTGTTGTTATTGAAAGGTGGGGGTCGCTGGCCGCCGATGAAAGGTATGCGAACCCCGTGACGAATCCAACCTAGAACTTGCTCGCTCGCGCCTAATCGCTTCCACTCGGACGCTCTTTTCCGCACGCGGTGTCGCATGAAGTTGGAACGGTCGTTGCAGGACGTGGCGCGGCGGGTCACACCGTCAGGCGTTCTTGTCCGGGTTCTTGGTCTTCGTGTCTTTAGGGTCGGCGTTGTCTCTCGGTGGTGGCTTGGGCTTGGGTTGGGGTCGGGGGTTCGGCGTCGGTGTGGGCCGGTCGGGGGGGGGTCGGTCGGGAGTCTTGCGTGCGAAGGTAGCTCCCGCGGCGGCTTTGGCGCTAGCGAGTAGTGAACACTCGCGGGTTTTGTCGATGAACGCTCGGTGTAGGTTGTCGTACTCGGAGGAGGCAACGTCCGGTCGCGGCTTGAGGAACCGCTCGTAGGCGAGTTCTGCGAAAACGCGGTCCGAATCGCTCGTCTCCCCTCCGCCCTTGGTGTGTCGGATGTGGGATATCCGCACACGGGCGGCCTCCTCGAGCGCGCTGTGGGTGTGGTTGCTTTGACGCATGGTGACGACCGCCGCCGCGAATTCCGGTGATTCCTTGGGATAATTTTGAATGTCTTCCATAGCTGATAAGCTCGCCGTGTTAGCGCAGGCGGCGTAGGCGGCGTGACAGGCCGTGGCGCGGTATTCTTCGAGCGTGGCGTTGTGCCGGCGAGCGGAGAGGTGGCGGTAGGTGTCACAGGTGAGCTTCCACATTTGTGGGCCGTTGAGATGTCGGGGGGGTAGCTCGAGGCCGGGGGCAATGTAGGGTCCCCATAGCTCTGTGTCGATGTGGTAGTCCTCATCGGGCAGGGCTGCTGGGGGTACCGTCGTCGCTGGGGCTGGGGCCAGGGGTCGCACGGTGGGGTCGATCGAGGGTAGCTCGGTCGGCGGCTGGGCGCTACGGGCGTCGTGCTCCGCAATTCCACCCTTCGGCGTGTCGTTTACGCCGACGGGACTGGCTAGATGTGTGCTGACTTGCTTTGATGCTGCTAGTTGAGTGATGATGGTCGAGCTAAGCGTAGCCGTTAGTTCGGTAAAGGCTTGCTGAAAACGGCCATTTAGTCGCTCCTCTTAAGCGGCCGCGTTAGCGAGTAAGCGTTGCTCCTGTTCTTTGAATTCTATTGATGTAACAAATTCCGGCGCGTCGCGAATTTCGTCGTCGACTTGTCTGACTGTAGCCATCGTATATTCGAGCAGGGTAAAGAGTCTCGGCCGTGGTAGACGCGGTCGAGGGTAAGTTGTCACCTTGCGCAGCTACGAGAGCTACGATGCATGTTGCGCGAGCCGAATGGGCGAGCGCAAAGGCAGAAGGTGGCTGCTACCAGCTAGAGGAGCTGCTTTATAGGTAAAGCAGGTGGGCGTCCGCCGCGGACAATTTACTGCGCTTGTGACGCTTTGTCTCCGCGCGTTGCCTTAGGCGGACTCAACATGGTACGTTTACTAACCGTTAAACCCCAATATTTTACCAATATAAGAATAAGAGTCAGACTTTGCCAACAATGACATCTTGCTTACATTTTGGATAAACAAGCACTAAAACACATGTTCAGAGGTGTTGTTATTTATTCTAGTATTCAACGCTTCATATCAGAAAAGGGTGGGTCGATTGCGTATGTTGGACGGAAAAACATAAGGGCGTTTTTCTTTTACACCACGCTTTCAAACGCATACGCAGACCCCCCGCCCAATAGTAGAAGCTAAACTTCAGCGGCGCCACATGCGGTGATGTCCACGGAAGGAGGTGATGTGGTGCCACTCGCCCTTTGGCTTGACGAGCGGCATCGGGGGCCCATCCTTTAGATCGTTTCCTAGTGGGAGGAATAATAGAGTGGATGGTTGGATGAGGGGTTCTTATTGCAATCTACCGATAAACGCAACCCGAATGACTCCCAGACAAATGTGCCGGTCCCTAAATTTATAGGCGTCCGGTCTAAGGTACAAGTATAAAGCCACAAATTCTAATTTGGTGTGCTATGTTGCATCTAACCTAAACTTTTAAATTTTACTCACAAGTGTTATCTACCCGCAGCACATCGAAACTATAGAAGCCTCTACAAACTTGGCGCCCGCCGGCGGCGCAGCGGCGGCGGCCCCGGAGAGGAGTGCGCTCGCATGCCCGTCGGCACCTACCGCTACCTCCACGCTATGGGCGCTGGTAACCCTCTACCCGTGCCATGCTTTGAACGGTAAGGGGTTAAACGAGGTACCGGCAGCTGCGATTCGCGGGACCATCAGCTCTCGGGAAGCCTTGTCCGGAGGGTTTTGGAAAATCACAATATCCGTACACCAACACATGGATCTCCCGCTCGGCCATTCCGATATATTTTTCGTGACTAGATACTCGCGAATACTCACCCGACAAAGGGGCGAGGGCGGCGTTTGCGAAATGTTTTTCGGCGAAGAAGGGACGGACTTATCAACGGTGGGACGAGGGTGTTGGAGCTAGAGGCGGATAGCTGGGAAGCAACGCTAGTACACGGTGTTGACAGCGCGTCCAAAGCCTCGCCGATTGCCGCGTTGGCGCAGCTTTCGAAAAAGGCATAGCACCCAATGTGGAGGTACTCGTCGTACCCCGCTTGATATTTCCTATCTTTGAGTAAGCGCGCCGTGTCGTCCGTTAGCGTCCAGAGGCCGGGTTTGTCAACGTCGCGGGGGGGCGTTCCAAGCCGACATGAATGAACTTTCCGTAGGTGGCAAAGTCGACGAACTCGGGCTCGTGAAGCTCGGGGTCGTCGTTCATCAGATCGATAGGTGGCTCATGGGCCGCCTTACCACCCTCAGTCGCAATGGTCGCGTCAGGGGGGAAATGACTGCTTCTAATTCGAGGGCGCAGGTGGGCATGTTAAACGCTGAAGATGTACGAGTAAGGCGGTGTTAGACGCCTGAATATGCTCAGAAATCCGGAGTTCGGAGGCCGAGAGTGCGATTTGAATATATTCGGAAGTACGATGTTCATGGACTGAAAGTAGAGCGTTGACTCCGGGCATGGAGGCAGACTGCTCATGTTGCATGTTGGGAGACGGCGACCTAGAACGTGGGGAAGTGTCTCGGGATGCTCGAGTGCGCATGAGATGATGTAAGTTGACACCCTAATCGACTACGAGAGTCGAGACTGCAATTGCGTGAGCCATATGGGCGAGCGCAAAGGAGAGAGCGCCAGTGCTCGGGGGTTGCACCGGCTTAAGGAGTTGCCGCTAGCTATTGTTGTTGGAGGTAGGGCATGGGGCGTCGCGCTAGGCGTTTCCTCAATCCTCGAGGGTTACCTCGATGGATGAGGCAAGACGCACCGCTTTTACAGTAACGCTTTACCGTTAAGGTGTGCTTTCTGCCACATATGTAAGTACGTTTTGCAAACCTCTAGATTTAAAACAATCTGACTATTTACCGGAGGGCACGTTTTGCTAGTATCTTAAGAGCCGGAGGCTTTCGCACCCTAGTCTGATGGAAGCAGTTTGGCCGGGACGAGCAAGCCGAAGTACTGCCACGCCGCTGGAAATGGGGTCATGGTGGGGTTGATGTATTTCCCTTCAGTCACAGAAATGCTCTTGGCCCATCCACCCATGTATTTGACGACGTGGAGTGGGTCCCGATGCAGCTAGCAGCGGAGGCGGCACCTTTGCGGCGGCTATGCGATGTCCATTTGAAACCTTTTGGAAGTGCGGCGCCGATGGCGGTGTAAGCGTCGAGGAGCCAGGCGGAGAGAGTAGCAGCCGCTTGCCTGTCGCCGGCGTTCTCGTAAGGTGCGAAGCTCCACAGTGTGGCTAGTGTGGGGCTTGTTGGAGTTTGGAAGTACAATGGTTACACGGGTAGTCTAGCCGGCCCCGCAAGGGGGCCATGAGTGGGGAGATAGGAAGTGAAAAGAGAGAGATGGCGGCCGGCAAAGGCACCGGCAGAGCCGGCCGACCGCCACTAACGGGGAAATAGAGTACCGCTATTAGTACAACACTAAGTACTAAGATAAGGACTAGCTACCTTGTACATAAGCACTAGGTACTGGCGTACTGCAATGCTAGTTCTAACACTCCCCCTCAAGGTAGCTTAGGTATTGTCTTCGCCCTTGCTTGTCTTCAAGGAAGGAGTCACCTTGGTCGTAGGCGTTGTTCGGGTAGCGGTATCTCAAGCCGGCTAAGTGACGCTACATGTGCTCAAAGGAACGGGATGCTATCGGCGAGTTGCCGACAATAAACTGGTCGAAATGAACAGCGCAATGTACTAGTCTGGCATGTAGCGGGAAAACCGTCCACGGGCGAATTAGCTATCGCACGAGAGCGACCGGCGGGGAAGGGGATAGGCCAACACGGCTACCAACAGCGTGTAGGCACTCGAAAGAAATAGTCGGGCGCTATCGTGTCGACTCCCCCCCCTTCGCCGTGGGCAAGGTTAGAACCTCGCTAAGTCAGATGAGCGTTGCGGCGTTGCCTCGGGAAAAAACAAAACTAGGACTACTTATAGTACGCGCGGGCCGAATTTTCGCAAATCGGTTTGAATTTGATTTTGAAACCAGATCCGGTCGATAGCATCGGTGAGTTGTGAGCAGGGTGGTGTAGACAACAAACCTAGGGCGGCCATATGTAACCATGGGCGGCTGGTGTCGGTAGTGGTAGCTCAAGCGAGTATCTAGGTTGTACGCTCTTCTCCTTGGGTGGCGGTCTGGCGGAGGCGGTACTGTTAGCCTAGGGCGGCCCCGGGGGACCTTGGGCGGCTAGCATCGGTGTTGACTTCATAGCGAGTATCTAGGTTGCACGCTCTTCTCCTCCTTGGGGCTGCCGTATTTCGGAGGTCTGACTATCCCGGGTAACGTTGTAGAGGGCCCACACATCGATTCCCACGGGTACTTGTACTTGTACCAATCGGTACTTCGGGGTCCCGAAAAAAACCCCCAACGCGGACATCAGAATGCTTCATAAATTGCAGACCTATGTTGGGAAATGTGCATACCTGTGCGTAGACCTGTGCTGATGCGCTACCTGTATGTAGCTATTGGCCTTCCATCTGCTGACGAATGGCCTTCCGCGGCGCACATTCGACCGCAAACTTCGGCGCCCATTAAACATTGAATGCAGTAGTGCGTGCTTCTTTGTTGTTCGCGGACGCCGGAGGCTGCTGGCTACGCATTGCTGGAACACCCCCCCCCCCCCCCCCCCCCCGGCGCTCACGCGGCTCGGCTACCCACCGCAAGCCCTCCATCAATAGCGTATTCGTCCCGTTGAGGTCGGAATGTAACCAACTAATTTTACCGCTGCTAGTGTGACTCCACTGATTATAATGCATGGGTGGGGGCGGGGGGTGGGAGACATATTTAGTCGGCGAGAAGTAGGGAGGAGTCGAAAGTGGCATTATGGATGCGGCGGAACATTTTCCTCCGCCTCCAACCGGGGCTTGAACTCGGAACCAATCGACTAGGCGGGGTCCACAGCTATGGAAGGGTATTCTAAAGCGCGGCCTTGTCGACATAAGTGTTCAGCAAGGTGACGAGCAAAGAACACTCCTTGGCGCATCGAGCAATAAACACTCGGAGCGCGTTCCGGGAACCGGGCGCTTCAAAAAGGCCAAACGTCTTGGAAACAGCACCATCACCGATAACAACGACAACTCATAAAAAACAGCTAGCGACTTGCGCATCCGGTTCCTCGAGCGAAAAGTGCAAGAGTGGCAGGCCAGCACACAACGGGAACGATCGGCACGGCAAGTGCTCGAGGAGGACATTCTAGCGAAAGTTTCTGAGATAACATTGCTAGCGGAAGCGTTAGCGAACGCACAGGATGAGGAAAGGGTGCAGCGGCAGCGCGACGTAGAGTTCTCAGCGGTGGAGGGAAAATTGAGTGAGGCGATGACTGATAATAAACAGCTTAAGGCTATAATGGCTAGCTTAAAGAGGAAGGTGCACGAAGTCCAAGTTGCTGCTCATGTCGCCGGATTGAAGCAGAGGCGGGCTGCGGTCGAGCTTCACGAAGAACTCGACGTCGCTATGGGTCAAAAGGGTTCGGCGAAAAAAGAACGCCGCATCACCATGCCAAAAGCGTTCACCAACTCGACAGCATCAAGGGTTGCGCGTGACATTTCGGGCTTGTTAAATGACTGTAAGCCCCTCGCGACCTCGGTGACCGAGGGGGAACGGCTACAAGCATTCGTGGCGGGTCGGCTGCAAAAGTGTTTCGGTGATAAGGGAAAGCCGCCGAAACCGCGGACGCAGCCAACCCAGCTTCAGCAACGGCGTCAGCAATCAGCCCATCAGGAGCAACAACAGCGTCAGCAACAACAACCACAGGAAATTTCTAGACAGGAGGCGGACAGACCGTCGGGAGTACTACAACCGTGCTGCAAACGAGCTGTTAAGCGAGCCGTGAAGGACGTCGAGGAGTTCTGGTCGGCAAGGAAGGGCGGCAGCATTAAGTCAAAGCTACGCATAAGCTATAAAAAGACGCAGCGCCTAATTTGTCTCACCGGCCAGGAATTTGACGCGGATAAGGGGTCCTATGTCCCGTACGTTCTCCCGTCGTGTGGTCTCCCCGCACCGCAGATGTCGAGCAACATGTCCGTGCGGCAAATCCGGAAGTTCCGGGAGGAGTTGAACTTTGATGCGGGAATGGACTACAGTTATCAATACGGCGTATTGCATTCGCGTTCAGCCTCGAACATAACCGCAGCCCACTTGAACTTGCATAGTTGCGTGGCCAAGAAAATATAGGACTTGAAGGAGCACCTCGACTTCGCGAACGAGGTGTTCTTGCACAGCACGACGGACTCAGCCCAAACATACCGAGGATGCAAGCAAACCACCAGTGTTGTCAAAGTGGAAAGGCTCGATGGGGTCGGCAACAACAGCCCCCTCGCTCACATACTAAGGCTAGGGATCGATGATATAATCCGGACTATATCGACGTATTTCGTGGTGCTTTCGGAGACCCCGAATGCGAAATATACCCGAAATCGCAGCGAAATACACTTGAAAAATATCGACGATACCATCGATCCCTAGCCTTATCACATACCGGCGTTATTATATGAAGGCAACGATGCGTATGAGATTGCGAAAGAGCTTGGATGGAAATACTACGACGAGCTAAACAAGATTGCGAGGGACGGCGTGGAGCTTCCGGATGGGACAACGGTTATACCGCATCTGTGTGAGGGGGGCGACAATAAGTACTTAAACGCCACCGGGGGGGGATGCGGATGCGGAGCTGAGTGCGGGTGTAATTGCTGCACGAGTCGGACATCCAATTTTCACCTCCCGTGGGAGTCCCTTGTGCGGCGGGGGGTGATCGAGAGGACTCTCGAATGGCAAGTTATGGCGGCGCACGCGGAGCTTGAGGGGAAGGTGAAGTTGTTGTAAGTAATACCGCATACGTATTAGTTGCAGATAGCTACTGTAAGCTATTCTAGATATGATTAGTACATGTCTAGATCGGACATACCGATAAACTGTTTGACTCGGTACAGAGCTGTCGCTAGGCTACAGCTCTCACACTTCTGTTGTCCCGACACCACGCCTGTAGGCTGGTTGTCGCCCTAACTGTTCCGTTTGCGGGACTGTGACTGTAACTACGTTTGCGTACGTTATCTTCCACACTAACTGTGTTTGCATGGTTCAATAGGTTATGGGCCCCCGCCTCACGTCACTCACACGCGACAACCTGGTTCGGCGAGCTGCGATCAACAGCTCTCCCGCAGAAGGCAAGTTTCTATAGACACCTAGTACTTTCAACTTGTAGTCGGCGGTATCGCCAGTATAAACTGCGATTTTAAAACCCGCCACCACCCTCTTAAGTCAGCCACCCGCCGGAGATAGCCAGCCACCCACACCGACGCACTCGTCGTGTGTGGACAGGGTGCACACAGGTCCAAGCTGGAGAACGGGGGGGTGCACTGTCGGGTGAATACGCATCCACAGGTTGCACGCTAGCCGTAGCTTACCTTTTTTATTTTCATATTAGCTTAGCGACTAGGCCATCAGCGCAGCGCTCCACCTGTCCTGGCCTTGGCCTCGACTTGTGCCCCACACTGGGTGGAGGATACAGAAAAGGTGCTCTGAGACACCCCGGGGCTACAGGCCGAGGGGTCGGCGGGCATCAGGCCGTCTCTTTGCATACCGCTGTTAGGCACGAGTCCGGCTAGCGGTTTTTACCGCTGCCTGTTTTTTCTTCCAGCTCTTTCTTTTTTCCCCTCTGTCGAAATGGCGCAGAAAAACCCGCCTGTTTCACCTGTTGGTTCCCCTGACCCAGGCTCTCAGCAGAGCACTGTCGTTCAACCCCCGGACACTCTCGCACTGCTCGTTGCGCAAACGGCGCGCTTAACAGCTCGCCTCGACTCGCAGTCGGCCGAGGGTGCTGTTGTTGCTGCGGGTGCTAATCCGCACCCCCCTGTTGCTCAGCGCCGCCACAATGCTCCCTTCGAACCCGTCCGGGACAGCCACAACGGTCACCCCCCGGACACTCTCGCACTGCTCGATGCGCAGGTGGCGCACTTAACGGCTCGTCTCGACTCGCAGTTGGCCGAGGGTGCTGTTGCTGCTGCGGGTGCTAATCAGCACCCCCCTGTAGCTCAGCGCCGCCATGATGCTCACACCGAACCCGTCCGGGACAGTCACGACGGCCACACCCTCCACCTGCAGAGCACTGTCGATACTACCCAGGGTGTCCTCGAGCTCCTCCGTGTGCAACTGACGCGCCTTGAAGCGTATCTCGACTCGCGGTCGGCCGCCATTGCTGCAACTCATGTTGGCGACCCCGCCGTCGCACAGCGCCGCCTCGATGCGCACCGCGAGCCCTCGCGCCCCAAACTCGTAGGTGAACACTTGCAACCTCCCCCACCACCCCCCAAATACCCCCCCGCTGATTCTACCCTACACCGCGACCCCTCCCATCACGACATCGCGGTTGAACAACTCCCGCCACCACCCCCCTTCCCCCCCGTTGGATATGCCCCTCACCACCCCATACCTCTCATCCCGGAGGCGCCCTTTCACGGCGTCCCCCCCTCCCGTGACCACCCAAATTCGTACGCCCCGCCGTCCCCCATGGCTGGCCGTACTCCATTTCCCGGTGGCCCACCTCTACCCGTCCATGGCCATCATTCTTCCCCATCCCAGCGTGGCGACCACACCCCCCGTGGCCGTCGTCGCCCCACCGTTGACCCCTTAGTCATCGGGCGACCGACACACGCAACCCCCGACTTTGACCCGGACGTCCACCCCAGTCTCTTGGGCAGCCCCCACTACGCCCCCGTCTGCACGCGCCCCGCTGTCTACCCGGTCTTGCGCATCCTTGGCTCCGCCCAAGCCTCACCCACAGAGGCACATTGGCGAGCTCTGCAAAAGGTCCTCCGCTCCCTTCATGGCACCATTCACATACGCCTGACGTTGGGGGGGGGGCCTGGACCATAGCCTCCAACTCACAGGCTTTGCCGACGCTGCCATGCTCACCAAACTCCTCCCCAGACATGCACTTGCAAGACACCGAAGTGCGATCATTGGAGGACAAGACCCAATGCAACGCTTCATCCCGTAGCTACCTGCAGGGGGAGTGTTGTAAGTAATACCGCATACGTATTAGTTGCAGATAGCTACTGTAAGCTATTCTAGATATGATTAGTACATGTCTAGATCGGACATACCGATAAACTGTTTGACTCGGTACAGAGCTGTCGCTAGGCTACAGCTCTCACACTTCTGTTGTCCCGACACCACGCCTGTAGGCTGGTTGTCGCCCTAACTGTTCCGTTTGCGGGACTGTGACTGTAACTACGTTTGCGTACGTTATCTTCCACACTAACTGTGTTTGCATGGTTCAATAGAAGTGCCCCTACGTATGTCCGTGTTGCAAGAAGAAAGTCACGAAAGAAGGGGAGCATGGGCCAACCTCCGCCACAACCAACGCCCGGCTCACTTGGCAGCGGCAACACAACTCCCAAAGGTACATGCACGTCCCGTTGGTACACATCGACCCATCCCGCCGCATTCCGGACTTGCTCCACATTAGCCTCCGGGTTGTTGCCCATCTCTACTAGCAAACCGCCCAACGGCATTGCGGGACGAGCGAAGCGGACATCGAGGCGCTTCAAGATTGGATGTTGGCCACAATTAGCATCAAAGTATCATCCAAGAAGAGGCAGTCTAAGAAGCAAGATTCGGTATCCATTGGGCACCGGAAGGAGTCCTTCATCGGGGAGGAGTGCAACAAGCTGTTATTGTCACATGGGAAGCTACTTGACTACGTCGCTGGGAAGTACAAGCTCAACAATGCACACATCACGAAGGCGAAGATGGCTTGGAGGTCGTACCAACAGGTATGGGATCTATTGTTGACGTCTATACAAACCCTCGCCACCAAGGAGTTGCCACCCTTGTCGGATCGTAAGCGCCGGGCATCGCATGTGAAGACACTTGCCGAGGCATTCGTGAAGGCATTCACCAACGCTGCAGGCCATTCGGATCACGCCACCGTTTACATGCATGTCCTCCAATGCCACGTGCCGGGGTTCATCGAACGCTACGGGGACTTGCTCAACTATAGTTGTCATGGGTCGGAGCATCTCCATGCCATCACAAAAGAAGCGTTCAAGAAGGAGACGAGCAAGCAACCGGGCAAGCGGTTGAAGGAGGGTTGGGGAGCTATCCATACTAATCTTCATCATCACGGGGACGTGCCCACTCCTGAGCGTAAGAAGCGGGGATCTTACAGCAACAAGGAAGCGATCGCACATGATAGTAGTGATGATAGCGATAGTATTCCGTGACGATACTGATATGCGCATGCCTGAGACTTGATTAGCACACAAACCCATAATATGGTTGTGCATTGCCCCCCTCCCCCCCCCCCCTCCCCCCCCATATGATGTGAGCATGAAGAACAAGTGTGATTCGATTTGGATTGCCTTGTGTTTGTTAAATGAACTAGCAGATTCACATATCTTCGCGCTACATGCGGGGGTTTATTTCACAGCACCAGTCACCCACTACCCCCCCCTTCCACTTCCGGTTGACGCGCATGATTTGCTTCTCACGCGACCTATTATGCTCCTTGATTGCTTGGTTGTATCTCAACACAATAGGTTCCACCCTATTGTTCAGCCCCCCCCCACTTGCCACGGCCACCTTAACCACGTCTAACTTTCCGGCCGCGGCGCGCCACACCCATACTCTCCGCCCTTTCCGCCCGTTCCTCCATCATCGCACCCCCATCCGAATCGTCACGGTCACTGAAAGAGTCCTCGAAAGAATCCTCCTCCTGCGACTCGAATTTATCAACCGCAATCTTTAATTCGGGCTTAACAAGCCGAATAGCGGCAGATTTCTTACGCTCGGCGGCGGACAAAGCTTTCAACTTCTCTCCAATCCACTCATGTATGGCGGTCTTGGGCATGTAGTACGAGGAGCTTGGCCGGAAGGGCCACATTCTAATGTCCGCCTCGTAGTCCACAGGCCAATCTGTTTGTGCGTCATTTTACACGGGAATGGTGACAACATTGTATTCTACCCTCACGGAAGTAGTATACGCTTGAATCCCAACTTTAGTACGGCAGTATGTCATGGTCATCGGTACCACACATACCGAAACCGACCCGTTCCCCGAAAAAGCGAATAAACCTTGACCTTTGCCGAAGTCTTGAAGCCGCAAGGAAGCCGCGAGAGTATCCATATCGACAAAACAATAGCCATGACTGACGCGCTTCGAGTTCGTATCGGGCTCGAACTCTTGCGCGCTGGCCTTAAGGGCGATGGAATGCATTGCGTCTTCGGGAACATGGCCGTTCACATCGAACCACTTGCCGGCGATGGATGCCTTCGTGCCAGCGACACCTTTCCACATCTTCCAGCGGATGGTGTCACTAAGTGCCCTCACGTCATAAACGACGTGAGTCGTTATAGAAGTATTACATACGACGCACGCGGTCTCTTGGCACCTAAAGAGAGTGAAATAAAAAAACACACGAATATGCTGCGTGAGCGAGAGGTAAATAACCTTAAAACATTGGAATGAAGCCGCGCGCAACCACCAAGCATAAACATACCTATAAAGACGGGTTGTGGTAACCCCATTTTCAGCTCCTATGGTAGTAGCTTCCGTCTCGGCTAAGCAGCGCAAGCACTGCGGCTGCTCGGGCGGCGGGACGCGTAAGCTATGCCGTTGGGCGATGACGTCATCGTCACTCACCAACGGCTCCGTGCTATCACTATCCCCAAAACTTTGGTACCCATTGGAACCACTTGACTCGGGAGAAGGTGCACAATACTTGCCTTTGAACTTGGGTTCGCGAATGGGACGGCTGCGTTTCGCCGGCTGCGGATGAGGTGCGCCAAAGTGATACCGTTCTGGGAGCTTACTCGCGATTATCCGGCGGTATTTGTCGCGAGCGCTCGTCTCTACGGTTAAAACAAAAAGCCCGTTCGGAAAACACTCAGCAAACCACCTACCCTAAGAGAAATACAAAACTGCTCGGGCAAAACCATAGAAGACATATTAGGGAAGCAAGAATGGGGAGGCCTAGCTTGTGTCTTGGGAAAATAAGGTTGAGAACGCGAGATTTTCAAAGAGAATCAGAGTCATTGATATAGCTTCCTTACCGGTTTCAGCTTCAGGCGACCGCGAATGAAGGATAACACCGACTCCAGTTGGGGGCAGGATGTCGCCGGTATTCCCTGCGACGTCATCCTCATCTCCCATTAAAAACGATATGGAAGTTTCGATAAAAGAGGAGCTAAAGGGATGAACCGCTGAGGTATTTCAGAAAGGGTACGGTGCGCTCTCGAGAGTTGCGAATGGTGCGCGGAGCCACAGCAAAGAAGCACAGTTGGTCTGCGCGCAGGCCGAAAGCGGTTGGTACAGAAAATGACTTCGGGTAGTTTTCAGAATCGATATACCGGTACCTGTACCAGTACCGGTGGGAATCGATGTGCATAATAATATGTTGGAGTTTGGAAGTACAATGGTTACACGGGTAGTCTAGCCGGCCCCGCAAGGGGGCCAGCAGTGGGGAGATAGGAAGTGAAAAGAGAGAGATGGCGGCCGCCTACAGGGACTGGATCCGGATCCTAAGGAGCCGCGAATCCACGAGACTACTCGGGTTCGGACTTGATCTCGTGGGTCCGAACCCTAGAATCACAGGTAATCGCGGGATCCGGACCCTAGAATCACAGGTAATCGCTGGATCCGAACCCTAGAATCACAGGTAATCGCGGGATCCGAACCCTAGGTTCAGTAGGTAATCGCGGGGTCCGAACCCTAGAATCACAGGTAATCGCGGGGTCCGAACCCTAGGTTCAGTAGGTAATCGTTGGTTCCGGTACCAGTTATTGTAAGTAATCGTTGGCTCCGGTACCAGCTATTGTAAGTAATCGTTGGTTCCGGTACTAGTTACTGTAAGTAATCGTTGGATCCGGTATTCATCGTACTTTAATGGATCCGCGGTAATCGCGAGTACCTCATCCTCGCAAAACGATGTGGAATCGCGATACCCAATCAGTACTCACGATTCCGAGTATCTCACGATTCTGTGGTTGCCCGAAGTAACACGCTGTTTTTTTGGGAGGTATTTGGCAATGCAAATCTGCTGAGGTGTATGTCTAGGATTGGTTCAATAGCCCTGATTGTTGTCATTCCGCAGCCTTGAATCGATTGTAGCCCACCCAAAGGCTATTTAAACGGTGCGTACGCGCTTGAAATCCACCATAATCTGCCCGTCCACATCCAATCCTTTCATAGTTAGCAACAATGGCGGGGCAAGCGGGAAGTAGTAGACCGTCTAGATCAGGGAAGAGCTTGTCACCGACGGCTATCCAACGTGCAGAGGAGGAGCTTGTTTGAAATTCAGATAGTGTGTTTAGGACACCTCAGTCAAAAACAGGTGCAGATCCGTATAGTAATAAAGGGCAGTATGTAGTTAAGAAAATTGTTAGCCAAGGAAAAAGGTGTGGAATGTTGACGTATAAAGTTATATGGGAAGGACTGCCGGAGGAAGCCGCCACTTCAGAAACCGAGCTCAACGTAAGGCGTCAAGCCAATTGGTCCATGTTAGAGTTGGGAACGGATAGTTACACGGAGGTCGTGCCGGCCCCACAAGGGGGGCCGGCTGTGGTGACTAGAGAAGTGTGTGGAGAGAGATGGCGGCCGGCGAAGGCACCGGCAAGGCCGGCCGACCGCCACTAATAGGGAATAGAGTACCGCTAATAACATAACACTAAGTACTAGAATGACAAATAGCTACCTTGTACATAAGTACTATGCAACGGGATGCTAGTGCTAACACCCCCCCTCAAGGTAGCCGAGGTCTTGACGTCGTCCTAGCTTGCGTTGAGGAAGGTGTCATCTTGGTAGAAGGTGTAGTGCTTTTAGCGTGTGTCTCCGGCCGGGTAGGTGTAGCGACATGCGCTCACAAGAACGTGCCGCTACCGGCGAGTTGCCGATATGAAGCAGTTCCGAATGTACTGTGTAATGTACTATTCTGACATGTAGCGGGAAAAACTGTCCACGGGAGAATTAGCCGACGCATGAGAGCGACCGGCGAGGAAGAAGCACAGCCAACAAGGCCGTTAGGAGCGTGTAGGCACGCAAAAAACATAGACGGGCGCTCGTGTTGACTCCCCCTTTCTCGCCGTGGGAAAGTTAAGCTCCTCGCTAAGTAAGGTGAGCGTTGCGGCATTGCCTCGGGAAAAAACAATAACAGTACTAATTAAAGTACTGAAAGGCTAGGTGAGACTGAAAGTTGGGTGGGGCGAACGTGGCGCCGGGCGCTTTACACACGCTCTTCTCCTTTTTACGTGGGAGATGGTAGGACAGTCGCGGACAACCAGCTCGAAGGCGAAGCGTGGGGTCGGTGGGACGATGAATCACTAGCGTGGCGCCGAGCGCTTTACACACGCTCTACTCTTTTTTACGTGGGAGTAGGTAGGACTAGCGTGGCGCCGAGCGCTTTACACACGCTCTTCTAAGTGTAACTTGGTGGAGGGCCCATAACCTGTTAGAGTTGGGAACGGATAGTTACACGGAGGTCGTGCCGGCCCCACAAGGGGGGCCGGCTGTGGTGACTAGAGAAGTGTGTGGAGAGAGATGGCGGCCGGCGAAGGCACCGGCAAGGCCGGCCGACCGCCACTAATAGGGAATAGAGTACCGCTAATAGCATAACACTAAGTACTAGAATGACAAATAGCTACCTTGTACATAAGTACTATGCAACGGGATGCTAGTGCTAACAGTCCACCCTGCTAGAAGATTTTCACAACGAGCAAGAGAAAGTTGAAGAGGTAAGCAAGAGTTCCCCCCCTCCTCCGCTCTGCCCTCACCCCCGAGTTAGCTGCGTTATGATGTTCGGTAGCGCCGCATGGCGCCCCCTCCCCGCCTCCGCCCGCACATTTATGTCTGTTTATTTGCTCTATCAAAGCCATAGTAATAGCGTTGCAGTTGAGCTTGTCGACACTTTGTTATCGCTGTTCTGTGATGCTTTTCTGTTCTTTGCTTTCCCACGTAAAAGGTTACTTTGTCGTTAAGCACATTGTTGCACTGTGCTGTTCGGTAGCGCCGCATGGCGCCCCCTCCCCGCCTCCGCCCGCACATTTATGTCTCTGTTTATGTGCTCTGTCGAAGCCATAGTAATAGCGTTGCAATTGAGCTTGTCGACACTTTGTTATCGTTGTTCTGTGATGCTTTTCTGTTCTTTGCTTTCCCACATAAAAGGTTACTTTGTCGTTAAGCATATTGTTGCACTGTGCTGTTCGGTAGCGCCGCATGGCGCCCCCTCCCCGCCTCCGCCCGCACATTTACATCTCTATTTATGTGCTCTATCGAAGCCATACTAATAGCGTTGCAGTTGAGCTTGTCGACACTATGTTATCGCTGTTCTGTGATGCTTTTCTCTTCTTTGTGTTCTTTTGTGATCTTTGTGATGCTTTTCTGTTGTTTGAGAGCTAGCTGCGATCCTGCGGCCAGTGGCTCAAGTTGTGAATTTGCTGCAGGGGGGACTATGTTACCATATCACTTGTTTACCCTATGTTAGGCACTCTGTTAGAGCAGCTGTCGTCACACAGACCCGTTTCACTGCAAGATGAGCGGAGGGATGTGGACTTGTACACCATCGAAGCGGAGGACATGGAGCCTCATATGGCGGAGGCAAGGGAGAGTCTGCGGGCCGGAATCATTGAGCGTTTTTTCACGAACATAAGGGAGAACGATTACATCAAGATAGGGATTGCGACATTGCTGGACATTCGGTGAGTACCTTGTAATTGTTGTGTGTGCATGTGTTTAAATTTTGCACATTTGTTTCTATTATATACCTGATAAATATATTAAATGTTGATAAATAGATGTGATTGTATCTGAGCGTCCTTGTGTGTGTGTGTGTGTGTGTGTTTGCGTGTATATGCTTATGCATATTTGTATGAGTGCTTGCATGTGTGTGTGTTTGTACTTCTGCATGTGTGTTTGTGTGTGTGTCTTGTGCATGTGTGTTTGTGTGTGTGTTTGTCTTATGCATGTGTGTGTGTCTTATGGATGTGTTTGTGTTTATCTGCTTGTGTGTTTGTTGGCTTGTATGTGCATCTACTTCTGAATGTGTGTGTATGTGTGTGTGGTGTTCGTTTGTGTAGCTATTTTGTATGCTCTCTACGTGTTCCTGTGTGTGTGTGTGTGTGTGTGTGTGTGTGTGTGTGTGTGTGTGTGTGTGTGTGTGTGTGTGTGTGTATGCAAATTTACTTGTGCACTTGCTATGTTAACTAAAAATGTGAATTGTGCAGGTTTAAGAATCTGGACTTCAATGGCATTCGTCCCGACTTTGCGCCTACAATTTTGGCGGCTGCAAGAAGAGAATTTGGAGAGCAGTGGCGCACAGAGCCGGAAGAGGGCGAGGCAGAAGGCGGTGCTTATCCAAGTAAGCAAGCTACATAGCTTGGCAAGCAATTGATGTCGTCGAAGAGTAAGTCTTTCACTGCATTCCTTTCCGGGGATTTGACTGGGCGTGTGACGCCCTCTATAGCCAAGCACGTGGAAAAGGATGACTTAGAGCGTTACCTTGAGCTGCCCCAAGAAACGGACAAAGACATTTGTGTGTTGACATGGTGGAAAACACATGCAGTTTTGTACCCCGACTTGGCTTTAATGGCGCGGCAGTACTTATCTATGCCTGCTACCTCTGCTGCATGCGAGCGTTTGTTCAACAAAGCGGGGCGAATGCATGACGCGTTCAAGAAGAACACCAAGGAAGATAGCCTAGAGGATGCCTTGTTAGTCTCATGTAATTGTTGAATTATGTATGCGCGAGGAATATGGTTGTCACAAGTCTTTACAAAATGTAAGAAATGGTTTTCTTAAACCTGTTTTCATCCATATTTTGTGCATTTAATGTTCATTTGGTGGACTCGCACTGGCCATGCGATAAACCATTTGGCATTACTTGTCACATCATATGTGAAAAATGGTACTGCATCGGAATCTGTTTCCCTGTGATGGCAAGTGTCTTTTTTGAGCCGGAGGGCTATAAACTCACATACGTTGCTTGTGGCACTTGCCGGAGGGACCAAAAGCTTTGCTAAATTGTATGGGATAGACTGTAAAGTACTAAATATGTTTGCAGCGGGCAGAAAGTATGGGAAGTGAATTGTACGTATCTACTGTATGGGATCCAAGCATGAGCAGGCGCATAGAACTAGTAGAGATGTAAAAATTGAATTTGCAGCACAAATTTCCCCCAAAATGCGCAATTTGTATCAATTTGCATGAGTACTTCGAGTACTTGTTGGAATCGCGAACCCAACGAATCCAACGGAACCAAAAATTTAGAAGTACTCATGTACTCGGTTCCGGAACCAAAAACACAGGTACTCGCTGGATCCGAACCCTAGAATCACAGGTAATCGCTGGATCCGGACCCTAGAATCACAGGTAATCGCGGGATCCGGACCCTAGAATCACAGGTAATCGCGGGGTCCGAACCCTAGAATCACAGGTAATCGCGGGATCCGAACCCTAGGTTCAGTAGGTAATCGCGGGGTCCGAACCCTAGAATAACAGGTAATCGCGGGGTCCGAACCCTAGAATCACAAGTAATCGCGGGATCCCTTTTTTAGAGGTACTCACTAGTTCCGGATCCTAAAAAATCAAGTACTCATGGATCCGAACCCAACATAAAAAATGGCGGATCCAGTCCCTGGCCGCCAAAGGCCCCGGCAGGGCCGGCCGACCGCCACTAACGGGGAAATAGAGTACCGCTATTAGTACAACACTAAGTACTAAGATAAGGACTAGCTACCTTGTACATAAGCACTACAGGTAATGCAATGCTAGTTCCAACATGGCTGTTGTAAATTTTTTTCGCAATAGGCGGCACGCTGCGTGCAATACCATTCCAAGAGGTCAGCGAGGGTAGGGTTGGCCGTGATTGGTATAACCACGATTGGTTTGTCGGTCGCGGTGCGTCGCTGGTCGCCTTTCGCTTTTCGGATGAATAGCCAAATTTGTCCGGATGGTCGGTCGACAGTCATGTCTTGGGTTAAACAATGGACTCCATATTCCGCTTTGTAGAAAAACGCATAATTTGTACACACCGCCAGTAGCGCCCGGAATCTAGCGATCATTTGTCGCGATGATGGTATTCACGTGAGGTGTGTGCGGAGGTGGGCGGCTGCGTTTAGTAGCGAGAGCGCTAGGGGGGCGGTAACGGGAGGCGGGAGTCTGCGGCATGTAGACGCTCTTGCTGCATTTCGAGCCCGCGTCGTGCGTCCGCTAAAAGTTTGGCGAGTGCAATCGGTTGTTGTTGGTGGTCGCGGAAGAACTTGTTTATTGCTGAGTAGTACTGATGTAGGGATGCCGCGGCGACTGTGCCTTGCAGTCCTAGCCATGTTGTGTAGCGGACGACGGACTGTGTGGTAGCATGTAACGGGTGGATGTCTTCCTCATGGCCGAAAGCGGCGAACTTGCGCATACCGTTGTCGTAGTTCGCGTAGGATGTCGTTGCGAGGGAGTTGCTCAGCAAGTGTAGCGCTAGGGTCCCGACCTGATCGATTCGTAGTAGCTTGCGAAGTAAGATAGTCATGGTAGAAGTCCACGGCGCGTGCACGTCAGGTTCGCGAAGCTTGTAGCAGCCTGGTCGCAAGTGTACATGTGGGTGGAAGGTGTTAGCGCGGAGGTCAGCGACGCTAGGGCTGAAAGTCCGTGGTGTGCGCCCTATTGCGCCTCTGCGGGTGTGCAACCAAGCCGGCGTGGCAGTCGAAAAGCCACGATGCTCCATCCTATTCGTCCGACCCCCTTGCGCGAGCCGTGCCGACCGGGGAAGAATTGGTCGCGTGAGGCGGGGTAGTGGATGGTCTCGGTTGCCATGCTGTGTAGGTGCTGAAACCACGGTTTGTGGGGCCAATAGGATGCGATGACGGTGGCTACTGCGCCCAATTGGTGAAGTTTTGCGCAAAGAGCGGGTAGAGCGGCCCACAGGGGTTTGCAATAGTTGGCCTCGCGTTGGCACGCTGTGTCCGGTAGGTGAAGACAATCGACGTCCTCGCACTTGGGATCGCGCCACCTGGAGTTGAACCGGGGGAGCTGAGTGTTTTCTATAGTCGCGGTCGATAGAGTGGGGTCCCCACAGTGTTTGGAGGTAGCCGAAGATCCGAAACATGTCGTCGGTTTAGCTTCATGTCGTCGCGGTCGAGTTCCCGACAAAGACTGTCGGCCCAGATGTTCGCGGCTGAGCGAATGTATATGGCTCGGATGTTGATGTCGTTGACGTCTAGGAAGTGCGAGAGCCTTCGTAATTCAGTCATCATGACGGGGGAACGAGTAGTCAATATGGACAGCGTCGCGACGGCGGTGTTGTCCTCGTAGAGTAAGACGTTGCGTCCTCGTAGCTGTGGTAAAAAAGGATTCGATGGCGAGTCGCTGAACTCGCAGTTCCTTCCATGTGATGTGTTGGTGTGGGTCGTCGTCGTACCAAAAACCGCGTGCCTGGTAAGCAGGGTTGTCGTTCAGCACGGCTCCCCATATCCGTAACCACTTAAGCCGGCGTGGAGGTACGCCGTCTCGATGGGTTTGTAGATTGAGCGTCCGTTGTGTTGGTCGGGCAATGTACGCCACCGCTCGAGGTCGCGCATGAGGCGGTGTGTCATCCGGACTCGTCCGCCTTATCCATGTCATGTACTCAGTACGGAGTGCAGGTCGCGGAGGAAGAAACGTGATGGTAAGATGGCGAGGTAGAGAAATTGCGCTTTTCCCGCGAACGCCGCGAGTTGTGTGGCGGATAGCCAACGGGCGGTGGTCGCTGCGCGGCCGAGCAACGCTGAAGCATGTTTCGAGAGGGCTTGTAGCTTGTCGACCGGGGCTCGAAATTCAATGCTCAGGAAATCGATCATGAGGCCGAGGTGATCGCCCACCTATGTGGGCTCCCAATCTCCTTTGTTGGGATTGCGCTTGAGGCCGAGCCGGTGTAGTAGGGCCTCGACGCAGTCGCGTAGGAGAAGAGCTGCCTAGCGCGAGTTGGCCATGAACAAGGAATCGTCTATGTAGGGTTGTAGGTGAACACCGCGCCAGCGGACGTTGCGTAGGAATCGTCTTGATGGCTTGTAGGGTGTCCTCGTCTTGGCGGTCGGTGGCGTAGATGCCCGCCGTAGGTAGTTGGTGAACGTCTGCGTGAGTTTGCAGAAGTAGTAGGCGGACCCGGACCAACCCATCGGGATGTATGCGAGGGGCCAAAGCTCGCCTTTGTAATTTACCGTGAAGAAGTCGCGGTCCTCTTCCCGAATGCCGAGTGTGTAGTAGCCGTCCGTGAGGTCGAGAGAGACGAAGTAGTCGCATGGGCGGTACATGTGACGGAGGTGTTTGATTTCTCGCACGACATGTTGAACTCCGCGCAATAGCTGTTGAGTTCGCGTAGGTCGATTATCAAACGCCACTTGTTCACTCCGGGCATGGAGACGAGAAACATTCGGGAGATGTAGCGGGTATTGTAGGCGCGTTCCCATGCTCCTCATGCTTCGAAGCGTGGCGGATCTGTAGATAGGATGTCTGGCTTGGCCTGGGTGGTGTCCTTCATGGAAACTCCGTGGTTGAATGGTTTGGGACGTAGGCCGTTTTTTTAACTTGACCCGCACGCCCTGGCAGATCCAGTTCACGACTTGACCGCTCGCGCCGATATGTTCCCACTCCCACCATCTTAGCCGCACGCGGTGACGCATGTAGTTGGATGACGGGGAGCAAGAATCGGCGCGGCGGGTCACACCATCACTTCTTCGTGGGTGGCTTGGTCCCGTCGTTGGGTCTAGTTACGGCAGCCGTTGCTGTTGTCGCTGATGTTGCGGCCTTGCGCTTTGTCGGCGGCCGCCTTCTTGACCTTGGCGTCATGTCCGGTTGGCTTGTTTGGACTTTGGCGTTGCCTTTGCGAACGCTGCTCAAGCACTTGCTTTGCGGGCGGCATGCATGCTGACTTCGAGCATTCTGTCGGCGAACGCTTGGCGTAGCTCGTCCAATGGGCTGGAGACCGCGGTAGGGCGCGGGCGGCAAAAACGCTCGTGGGCGAGTTCGGCGAACACTCGGTCCGAATCCGAGCTCGTTTGTCCGCCCTTGGTAAGGCGGAGGAAGCCCAGTCGAGTACGGGCGGCCTCCTCCGTCTCTGTGTGGGTGTGATGACCCGCTATAATGAGGGCAACGGCTGTGTTGTAAGTAATACCTTCTAGTTATTAGTTGCAGATAGCTACTGTAAGCTATTCTAGATATGATTAGTACATGTCTAGATCGGACATACCGATAACATGTTTGTACTGGTACAGAGCTGTCGCTAGGCTTCTGCTCTAACACTTCTGTTGTCCCGACACCACGCCTCGGGCTGGTTGTCTCTGTGACTGTCCCTTTGCGTGATTGTGACTGTAACTACGTATGCGTTAGTTACCTTCCTTACTGATCGTGTGTGCACGGTTTAACAGGTTATGGCCCTCGCCTCACGTCACTCACGCGCGACAACCTGGTTCGGCGAGCTGCGATCGCCACCTCTCCCGAAGAAGGCAAGTTTTCATAGATACCTAGTACTTTCATCCTGTAGTCGGCGTTATCGCCAGTATAACCAGCGTTTAAAAAACATCCATCCCACCTAAGTCAGCCGCTCGAGGACGCCAGACAGCCACCCACACCGACGCACTCGTCGTGTGTGGACAGGGTGCATACAGGCCCAAGCTGGAGACCGGGGGGGGGGCGCACTATCGGGTGACTATACATATACAGAGTGCACGACAGCCTTAGATTACTGTATTAATTAATATATTATCGTAGCGACTCAGCCGCCGCCGCATCGTCCCACCTGCACTGGCCGTGGCCCCGACTTGTGCCCCACACTGGGTGGAGGACACAGAAAAGGTGCTTTGAGACACCCCGGGGCATCAGGCCGAGGGGTCGGCGGGCATCAAGCCGTCTCTCTGCATACCGTTGTTAGGCACACGTCCGGCTAGCGGTTTTTACCGCTGCCTGTTTTTTCGGCTTCTTTCTTTTTCTCGCTTTGTGTCGAAATGGCGCCAAAAACTCGCTCTGTCGACCATCCACCTGATTCGCCTCCTGCTTCCCCTGACCTCGGCTCTCCGCAGAGCTCTGTCAGTCCCACCCCTGCTACCCTCGCACTCGTCCTGCAACAAATGGCGCTCATAAACGCCCGCCTGGACGCTCAGTCTGCTGCTGCTGCGGCTGCTGCTGCTGGTCCTGTAGCTGCCCCTGCGGACCCCTCTTTCCCTGTGCGTCGTCACGACGCGCAGCTCGACCCCCATCGCGACCACCACTCTCTGAACCTCCTTTCCTCCGACCCCCCAACACACGCATCTCCCTTTCCCGGCACTCGGCTGGACGCGCAGCCGGCCCACGATGCTACTTTCGCTACAGCATCGGTTGGCGACCCCCATGTCGCACTCCGCCGTCACGATGCGCACACCGCCCCACAGCCTCACGAACTACCCGCGGAACACCTACCACCACCCCCTCCGTACCCTCCTGCAGGGTATGCCCTCCCGGATCCCGGACCTTTTTTCCCGGAGGCACCGCCGCCCCGCGTCCCCGCCTCCCGTGGCCACCCGCACCCGTACGGCCCCCCGCGTTCAATGGCCGGCCACTCTCCTTTCCCCGGCGGCCCACCTTCTCCCTTCCCCGGTGGACCACCGCCTCCCTTTCCTGGCTGGCATTCGCATCCTACACAGCGAGGTGGGCACACCACCCGTGGCGGGCGTCGCCCCACCATTGACCCGGTGGTCATCGGCCGCGCCGCCCACGAGGCCACCGGTTTCGACAAGGACGCCCTCAACCGGTCCATGAAGATGTCGGTCCCTACCATGGGACCCACCACAGACTTCAAGCAGTGGAAGAGGAACTTCCTTAATTTCCTCTCCATCAAGGCCACTTACCTCATCCCACAGCTGGCCATCCGCGACTCGGGCGTCGTGTTAGACGAACCGGCGCAACACTACGCCGACACCCTGCTCCTTCATGCAGCTAGCGCGAACCCACGCGCCGACCAAGCGATGAAGTGCGTCTCCCCAGCACGTCATGACTGCGCAGCGGCAGCGTGGGACCTTCTGTGTGAACGTCTCGACAGTCGGTCCTTTGCTCGCTCATTGTCGCTGCTGGACAACTTGATGGTCAGACAACGCCCCGGACAGTCACTCAGCGATTATGTCCACTACATGAGACAGACGTTCGACGACTACAACGAGACATGTCAGATGGTCGATGGTTCCGCTGCCATTCACCCCCACAACCTCGGTCTCCTCATGCTGCGCGGTATTTCCAGCAACGGCCCACACGGTCAGGCCAAACAGTGCGTAATCAACGCGTTCGACACAGACTACATGCTGTCCGCTGATGACGTGATGGCCAGCATCCTCCACCTGGCGCACAATATGGACGAGGACGACGCCCCGGCCGCAACAGCTCCCCACACCTCACCGCCTCCCATCTCCGCGTTTGTTGCTGCTGGCCGCGGATCACACAGCGATCGAGGCCACCCTCCACGTGTCCCTCGCGGTGGTCGCGTCCTGCCCACCAAGTGTTCCGCTTGCGGCAGCCCGGACCACATCTTGTCCTCTTGCAATGCCCCGGATGACGCCCTCTTGCGGTGGACACTCACGAAGCGCAAAATGATCATTCAGAAGTACGGCACCCCTGCTGGTGGCTCTCACTCTGCGCACGCCGCTGTGCTGAGCGACGTCCCCGCCGATGACTTTGACAGTTTGCCTACCCTCGAGGAATGCACGGATGATTACGATGACACCGAGGTGAGTGTGCCTTTCAGCTCCGTAGCCTTCTCCTCCTCCCTCACCCCCGGTCGTAACCTCTCACAGTACTGGGTAGTCGATTCCGCCTGCTCGATCAACCTCACCGCGTTTAAAGGCGACTTCGTACGATTCACACCCCCCTCCGCTCCCTCGCGCGTTGGCGGGGTTGGTGTTGACGTCAAGGGCAGTGGCTCCGTCCGAATCTCAGTCCGCCTTGACACCGGCGTACTTATTCATCGCACTGTCCATGCGTTGTACACCCCTGACTTGTCCTCTCGCTCTGCTCAGCGCATCGGCCGGTTACTTAGTGTCAGCTGGATGCAGACCCACAGCGGTTGTGAATTCATCTTCCCCTCTAACTTTGACACTGGTTTGCTTGTGGTGCCCACAGGAATGGGTGTGCTAGAGCCCTCCGGAAACGGCCTCTACCTCCTCCCCCACAAGCCAGAGCCCCCCCCCAGTACCTCCACGATGAGAGTGAAGTCTCCCTCCCCTAGTGTTGCCCTTGCTGCCTAGTGCGACCCTATAATGTGGCACCGTCGGTTTGGACACCTGAACATGCAAAGCCTGCGGGCCCAGTACACGCACGGTGTCCCGACTAGCCCTGCATTAACCAGCTCTGTAACCGATGTCTCTTGCGACTCATGCTTGTTACACAAGGCCACAGCTGCACCGCGCAACACCAGTGCATGCGCGAAACCTTCTCGTCCCCTCCTCAACCTCTCCTCTGACGTGTGGGGACCGGTCAACGTCCCCTCCCCACATGGCCTCCGCTACTGCTTGCTCGTCATTGACCACCACACCCATTACATGTGGGTGCGGTTCCTCAAGTCCAAAGACGATGCGTGCTCGGAGTTGGAAAACATCCTCCTCGACGTCAAGCACATGCATGCACGTTACCACTCCCAATCGGGTGCGTTTGCCCCAATCATAAAATTTGACTCGGACTCTGTCTTTGAGGCTGCAACAACCCGCCAGATGTGCGCACAGCTCGGCGTTGGGGTCCAGTTCTCTGCCCCATACGCCCACCACATGCTCGGCAAAGCCGAACGTCCTTGGCGCACTATCCGGGACAATGCGTCAGCGATGCTCCACAGTATGGCCGTTCCCAACTCCATGTGGTCATGCGCTGTCAGCAATGTTGTGTACCTCCGCAACCGCACGTACAGTCGCTCAGTCGGCCCCACTAGTGGCATCCCACTTACCCTCCTCACGTCGTCTGTGCCTGACGCCTCCAAGTTTCGCGTCTTCGGGTGCACAGTCTTCGCCAAGGTGCCTGACAAACTGCGTCGAAAACTCAGTGAAAAGGCGTTTCGTGGCGTCATGGTCGGCTACCCCAATGACGCACCCGGGTACCGCGTTTACAACCCGGAAACCCGCCGAATCACCACTTCCGTCCATGTTGTCTTTCAGGAAGACACCCCCGGCTTCGGCGCACAACTCTCCGTCGACTCCACCATCACCAACCCTTCGGATGACGCACCGGCCACCTCACTCCAATCCCACCCCATCGACATACCATTGCCAGACCCCATGCCCCCTCATGCCGCCCCTCGCCAAACTCGGCTCCGTTCTCATCCCCTACGCTACGGCGAAATGGTTGCCCACGTGGCCGACTTCCCCCCGACCCTCGTGACGGCGTGTTGTGACCCTGAACAGGGCAAAGCCAAAGATGACATCTTCGCACACCCTCACGTTCCCAACCTTATCAGTGGTCCCCCTCACACACATGCCGGCACATCGCCTACTGCCGTCGCCCTCTTGTCCGCCCGGGAGTGTGTGGAGCCGAAATCGTACCGAGCTGCCTTGGACAGCGCCCAGGCCCCCCAGTGGCAAGCCGCTATGCAGCAGGAGTACTCCTCCCTCATGGACAACGGCACTTGGGAACTCGTTGACCTTCCCCCGGGTCGCATGGTAGTTAACATCATGTGGATCTACAAAGTTAAGTCTGACACCGCCGGTGACGTCTCCCGCTTCAAAGCGCGGTTCGTCGCCAAAGGGTGCAACCAACGCGCTGGACTAGATTACACTGAGACATTCTCTCATGTCATCCGCATGGCCAGCCTGCGTCTCTTCCTGACCATCGCAGCCGCCCGTGACCTTGAGCTTTGCCAACTTGACATCGACACTGCGTTTCTCTACGCACCCATTAAGGAAGACGTGTACATCCGCCAGCCCCTCGGCTTCAGCGATGGCACGTCCAAAGTGTGTCACCTCAGGCGCTGCCTTTACGGCCTTAAGCAGTCCCCCCGCGAGTTCAACATGCTCCTCCGTGCCTGGCTCGTCGACAATGGGTGGCAACAGTGCGTTTCTGACCCTTGCATCTACATCTTCCGCACCGGCCACGTCTTCGCCATGATCGCGTTGTACGTCGATGACATTCCTGCAGCCTGCAATGATACCGCATGGCTTGCATCGTTCAAGGCCAAGCTCGGAGAACGGTTCAAGATCAAGGACCTCGGCGACCTCTCCCAATTACTCGGCATGCACATCACCCGTGACCGCTCGGCACGCACCGTCTCCTTGGACCAATCCAAGTACTTGCGCGATATCCTCGCCAAGTACAACATGACCGACGCTCGACCGTCGTCCCTTCCCATGGACCCTGGCTTCCTCGCCGGCCTCGCGCACATGTCCTCGCCCCATCTCACCGGCGTGGCCAAGGATGTTTACCCAAGCCTCTTGGGCAGTCTCCAGTACGCGGCCGTCTGCACGCGCCCCGATGTCTCCACGGCGTTGAGCATCCTCGGCTCAGCCCAAGCTTCCCCCACGGAAGCCCACCTGCAAGCCCTGAAGAAGGTCCTTCGATACCTCCATGGCACCATCGATATGCGCCTGACGTTGGGGGGGGGCACGGACCACAGTCTCCAACTCACAGGCTTTGCCGACGCTGATTGGGCCAACGACAGCAGCACCCGCAAGTCTCGCTCCGGCTATCTCTTCACCCTCGGACGCGGGCCAGTAAGTTACAAGTCCAAACAACAGACTTGTGTGGCTCAATCCACGTGTGAAGCCGAGTACTACTCTGCGGCCGACGTCACCAAGGAGGGACTCCACCTCCGACAACTTATGGGGGAGATCTTTAACGCCCCCATCACCGAAACCACCACCATCTGGGAGGACAACCAAAGCGCCACTGCGTACTCCCAGAACGCCTTGGTCAGCGAGAAGACCAAACACATCGGTCTGAAATGGCACTTCCTCAAGGACCATGTGGAGCAGGGAACCATCAAGTTGAGGTACCTCCCCACTGACCAGATGGTGGCTGACATGTTCACCAAGCCCCTCCCAGGACCAGCACTCACAAGACACCGAAGTGCAATCCTTGGAGGACAAGACCCAATGCAACGCTTCATCCCGTAGCTACCTTCAGGGGGAGTGTTGTAAGTAATACCTTCTAGTTATTAGTTGCAGATAGCTACTGTAAGCTATTCTAGATATGATTAGTACATGTCTAGATCGGACATACCGATAACCCGTTTGTACTGGTACAGAGCTGTCGCTAGGCTTCTGCTCTAACACTTCTGTTGTCCCGACACCACGCCTCGGGCTGGTTGTCTCTGTGACTGTCCCTTTGCGTGATTGTGACTGTAACTACGTATGCGTTAGTTACCTTCCTTACTGATCGTGTGTGCACGGTTTAACAGGCTGCCGCCTGCTCCGTTGGTGAAGGAGAGCCGGCCGACAACGCGTCCAAAGCCTCGCCGATTGTAGTTGTCGAAGAAGGCATAGCACCCAATGTGGAGGTACACGTCGTACCCCGCTTGGGATTTCTTGTCGTTGAGGAAACGCGCCGTGTCGTCCGTTAGCGTCCACATGATGTATTCGTCAACGTCGCGGGGGGGCGTTCCAAGCCGACAGGAATGAACTTTCCGTAGGTGGCAAAGTCGACGAACTCGGGCTCGTAAAGCTCGGAATGCACTCGTTGACAAGCTTTGAACCGTCGTTACGAGGAACAAAATTCCTGGAACATTTGGCGGCAAACGCACCCACAAGCACACTGACACACGCACACACACACACGCGCGCGCCAGACTCTATTATATTTTGCAAGCGCTTGCACACACTATTTCTTGTCAGAACACATGCTCACACATATCCCGCAATGAGCAGCGTACAATTTGACAATCTGTCTCACAGACGCGCATTCTTTTTCTCAATATCCCACACACGCATTCCTCTTCTCTCTATTCCTCTGAAACAATCATTTACAAACATCCTTTCTCGCACAAATAAATAATCAATATCTCTACGTGCGAGCAAGAATCCAGCGCACCTGAGCAACTGTGTGTTGCTTCGGCATGGCGGAGATGAGCTTACGCCGTGCCTTAAATGCCACCCTTACAGCGGAAGCAGCACTTGCTTCGTGTTGCTGCTTCTCCCTTTGCATCCTCAGAGCCTCGCTAAATACCCGGCGCTCACGCATCTACAGCAAGGAGGACAACACTAGCGAGACATCATAATGAGATGCCATTCGCCATATCATGCCATTTACTTTAAAATGCAAATGGCATACGGCTCTTGCTACCTGCGCATATCTTCTGAAAGGCAACAATTAAGCCGTGGCGATCAGGCACCCCGCCTGCATCTTTCCGTGAGCGGCGACCTCCGGTCTTAAAGAGAGGCCCCACATACATTCGCAAAATGCAGAGTAGTACTTTATATCTCTTTCTCTCTCCCTCTCACTGTCTATGGCACATACAAAAACAGTCTCTTTCGCACACGCACCTTTACTTTATTTTCTCTCGCATACACACGCACACACACACATTTATTTTTGACAAGCATGTAAACACACACACACACACACACATGCAAACACGCATTCTCTCAAGCACATTCGTTTTTAAATACACTCTCTAACTTGAACACACACACACACGCGTACACTTTCTCGCACGCGCAGCCGCGCCCACACAAACACACACACACACACACACATACATAAACACGCAATCGCGCACTCACAAACACACACGCACACACGCGCCAAATACCTTTTTTTTTTGCAAGCGCTTGTACACACTGTTCCTCGTCAGCAAATACGCTCACACAAATGCCGCACAGAGGAGCGCACAATTTGACAATCTGTCTCACAGACGCGCATTCTTTTCTCAATATTACACGCACGCATTCCTCTTCTCTGGCTTCCTCTGAAACAAACATTTCCATATATTCTTTCACGCACACATTGATAATCAATATTTCTCTTTCGCACACACCATATATGCTGACATCTCGCTCTCACACACACACACACACACACACACACACACACACACATTCTTTTTAAACACACTCGCTCACTGGAACACACACACGCACAGACACACACAAACACACACTTTCTCGCACGCACGCACACACACACACACACACACACACACACACACACACACACACACACGCACTCACACATACACATATACACACGCACACACACACATGCGCGCGCCAAATACCATTATATATTTTTGCAAGCGCTTGCACAAACTATTTCTTGTCAGCACATACGCCCACACAAATGCCGCACAGAGGAGCGCACAATTTGACAATCTGTCTAAAAGACGCGCATTCTATTTTTATATATCACACACACGCATTCCTCTTCTCTCTATTCCTCTGAAACACACACACACAAACACACACACAGACCCCCACCCCACACACACAGGTTGTAGTTCGTTCGCGGATATGATCATATACCTCTGTTGGAGCTATTCAAGTTATGTAGTTCCCAGCTATTATGTATGTAAGACAGGACAACACAACTTCTACAGGTGACGGGATAACATAAATTCATACCTGCTCAGCGCACGCCGAAAACTCTTCCGCAAGTTTTGCTTTTTTTGTCCAGCTGCTCGTTTGCTAGGAGGGCATCCTCAGCCAAGCGCTTGTAGAAACTCAGCACCTGCCGCGTGCTTGGCGCGCTGCCAGCTCCAACGGAACCGCCGCATCCCTCACTGCGTTCCAGTGCGTTGACCGGCGCCGCCCAAAGTTGATCGTGCTTCCGCTGGACATGGCCCAACGACTACCTGAGGGGCGGGGGTGCCCCAGCACTCGCCGATGGTGGGGGATCGGCGACCGAGTTTGTCATATCTCAGCAGTGCCAACGTCTTTCGACGCCGGGACGGTCCCGTTAGGACGGCGTTGGCCTATAGAGACGCATACCACATAGCATCGTCAAGCATCGTCGCGCCTTGCTGCACTTCTCGAAGCGCAATTACCGCCGAATCTCGTCCGCCTACGCGAAACACGCACCTATGGCGCCATAACTCACCTCCAAAACGGTTGATATTGTCTAGTAGCCCTCTATAGGAGTCATGAAGCAGCTACGGGCCTCAGGCAGTCGCTGTGGGTGCGGCGGTTGGGTCGAGACTCCGGATTGTGCCTTGTGGCTGTGCAGATGAGTGAAATAGGGGGCACCGGCCGTGTCCCGCGCCCCTCGGGTGCCTAATTAGGACACGTAATGTGGCGACCGGACCGACTACGAGGTACTCGAAAGGCGCGTTTCATATATTTTCGCAGCCGCAAATACATGTAGGTGTTGCAACCGCTATAAATACATATTACACGGCGCCAGCCGGCGGCGCAGCGGCGGCGGCCCCGGAGAGGGATGCGCTCGCATGCCCGTCGGCACCTACCTCTACCTCCACGCGGTAGGTGCTGGTAACCCCATAGCCGTGCCAGGCCTGGCACGGTAGGGGGCTGAACGAGGTACCGACAGCTACGATCCGCGGGATGAGCAGTTGTCGGGAAGCCATGTACGGAGGGCTTTGGAAAAACATTATATCCGTACACCGGCACATGGATCTCCCGCTCGGCCAGTCCGATATGTCTTTTCCGCGACTAAATACTCGCAGATACTCTCCCGACGATGGGGCGGGGGCGGCGTTTGCGAAATATTTTTTGGCGAAGAGGGGTCCGGACGGATCAGCGGAGGAACGAGGGTGTTGGAGCTGGCGGCGGACAGCTGGGAAGCAGCGCTACTAGGGACGGCGCTCGCTTGCAGTCGCCAGCCCTGCGAGAGCCTTAGGTCTCCCCTGGGGGCGAGGCATGAAGCTACGCAAGACGGTGGTTGGTCGCAGCCGGAGGAGCGACACTGTCTGGCGGCGGCGGTCATTAGGATCGCCTGCCGCCGGAAAAGCCCGGTACGGGGGGCTTTTGGAAAAACTCCCGTACCCACCATCTTTTGAGGACCGGTGACTCGATCCCTGTGTTTTTCCCACCCCTTCCCTAGTCGGTACCCGGCTATCGATAGGCTGCCTAGGGTTATCGTAACGGCACACTGCTCGTAAGGGCCCCCCCCTAACAACGTAAACCACCGGGGTAGGGCACGGACGGCCACAGCGCGATCAGATACGTGTTGGAAACAGACGGGAAAAGGACAGGGGACAAGAGAAAATCTGGCTCGGGGGCAGGAGAGCCAGCCGGACACCGTCTGCAGCCTAGTTATTTTCTCTTCTCAGCCCCCGAAGGAGGAGAGAAGACTCGGCTAGGTGGCGAGCTGCGTCGGGAGGAGCGGCTAATACCTCGGGCGGGGTTGAGCACGGATCGAGGCGGGACCGACGATGACATATGCGAGGGGGATTTTCACCAGCCTTTCCCCCCAAGCTCCGGCACGACCGGAGTCGCACATGAGCCGAGGTCAGGCAGATTCGCCTCGACCAGCTCAAGCTGAACAGCCTTGCTGATCAGCGACCCCGCAGCGGATGGAGCAGGCCGCGTATCGTGGAGACTAGCGATATTTTATATTTCATACTGTATCCAAAAAAAACGTATAGATCAGAAAATAATAAATACCTGGATACGGGTATGTTTAGACGGTATCGTTACTGCCATTGGAGAGGTTGGGATTAGTGGTTCACGGTCTACCTCACGCTTCTAAGTCTATCTAGGCGTAGCAAAAGGGGGGGCCCATAGACTCCAGCCGGTTGTTACTGGTATTGGAGTGTTTAATTTCAAATTTCAAATTTCAGATTACACAAGCATCGCTGCCTCCCATGAGGACATGAAGCCGCCATGCCCGCGCACTCCAAGCTTCGTTGCGCTAGCCATCGCGGTACCGGGTAGGCGGGTACGCCGCAGATGAAACTTTTTGGGGCGATGGCCGCGCAAAACCATGCGATATCCTCGTCGGCGCGCCAGATGGGCCGGCATTGACCAACCTCCTCACCGCCGCCTTCCTCACCCTTCTCGCACACACCGTTCGCGCCTTCCTTTTATGCACCTCGCGTCGTGCACTTGTTGGGTTGTATGTCACGTTTCGTGAGACCTTCCACCACCGCTCTCGTCGTCGTCCGCGTGGTCGTGCTCGGACTCCCGATCCTTCACCGGTATCCGCAAACGTCGACTTACTTAGTATCTGACCTGCTCTTGATTGTTGATGGCGCGCATGAGGATATTTTGGCGAGCGCTCGCACTCGATTGAAGTTCGAAGGGTGTCATTGACCGAACTGCCCCGCTGTTGCGTTGCGCCCCGTTGTTGCGCTCCGGGCGAGGAACAATTGCAGGGAGAGCGTACCGATACCGAATATGTGGCGGTTAGCCTCCTTAAGCTAAACGCTAGCACAAATTAGTTCTTATCTGTCTAGTTATGTTGCTGCAAGATGGCAAAAATGATGTTGTCGAGAGATGTTAAGAAGATGTCTCGCGACTGTACTTAAGCAGTATATGTTTGTAAGTGAACAATGGAATTGTTAAATGGTTCTGTCACCTCCCTCTACTGCACTCGGCTTAAATAGGTCTCTGCCCAGATAGCTTACGCCTGCTTGCTGCGCTTACGTATCATGCGTTAGGGTTGTCTAACCGTCGTCATCTGTCCTGAGACGCGGCTTGCCTAGCATTGGGTTTCACGACGCGGCCGCTTCTGCATCGAAGAACTCGCTTAGGCGCGTCATGTGGCTAGTTAGATTAACTGTGCATTTATGTACGTACCGGGAGGTACTGGTCGTACTGTACCATCAACACCCTTTATGAATATTGCAGTAGCGACGTACCCACGTGTGTACGTCCGTCCGATGGAAAAGCACGAATTGGATTTAGTAACGAGTACATGTACAATGTCATGCAATGTACTGTTGCAGGACTGTACTCGTCACACTCGTACCCTCCCCCTCTTGACAGATTTTTGAGGCCGCCGCGAGGCAGACCTCCGTGGTCTAAGCTCCTTTACTAAAGCAGTTATTGGGACTCATGAATGCGCGATGGATGAGCGTGCATGAAGTCGATGTACGCCTAAGTCTTGGCAAACTTGTGTCATTGGGGCGTCTCCAAGAAATCTTGTAACGCTGTCGTCCAGTATATTTCGTTCAACCGGTGCCATACAGGTGGAATGTCGTCATCACTGAAGTGTGTCATGAAGAGCAGATATTTACCTCGCCGTCCACGTAGCGACTTGATGCACACAGCAGAGATGTGCGAGACATCAAACTCCTCGTCATCTCCTTTAGGAACAGTTACCGGAACAACTGGTCGTTGCAAAGCAGTAGAGCACGGTCGTAGGTTGTTGACATGGAACACATGATGTAAGCGTACTGTCGCTGAAAGTTTCAATCTGTAACTATGTTTCCCAATTTGCTCCTCCACTGAAAAAGGTCCAAGATGTCTGTCTCTGAGTTTCCGGTTCGATTGTCCACGTAGAAAAAGGTTTGCTGTGACGATTGACACCTTGTCTCCTCTGGTGAAGTGTGGCGCTGTAAACGGTTCTGTGCGCTCTTGCATCTCGTCCTTGTGTAGCTGTAATACATAGCGTACCATAGTATGTACTTCATGTAACAATCTTAACCGTTATGCTGCGTCTTGCGAAACTGGAATGTTGAACAGCAGGTCAGGAGGCTCCTCAAGAGAAAACCCAAAATTAGCCTCAAACGGTGTGTGCTCAATTCCGAGTGCACGCGAGGCGTTGTACGCGAATTCCACTTGTGGTAGTAGCGTAGTCCAATCATAGCCATCATAGCGACATAAGCAACGAAGAAGCTGCTGAAATGTGTTGTTCACGCGCTCAGTCAGTCCGTCCGTTTCTGGATGTCGACTGGAAGACATGTTGAGGCGCGTTCCAAGGCGTCGCCAAAGAGTCTGCCAAAAGGCACTGACGAATTTGGGGTCGCGATCACTCACCAGCACACGGGGTAGTCCATGCAAACGGTAAACTCCATGTAAAAACAAAGTTGCAGTTTCTTCGGCAGTAACAGTCTCGGTACACGGCAGAAAATTGGCCATTCGAGTTAGATGGTCTACTACAATCAGCACATTGTTAAAGCCATTGCTCTCAGGTAAGTGTGTCAAGTAGTCAAGACCAACTGTATGCCACGGTCAGGGTGGAACATGTAATGGGTAAAGAGTCGCAGCCATCTGCGGTCGAATCTTTGCTCGTCGACATACGACGCAGCGTTCACAAAAATCTTTCACATCTTGGCGAATTCGTTTCCACCAGAATCTGTCGAGTGCTTTAGCAAGAGTGCTAGCAACTCGTATGTGACCATGTGACGAACTTTGGTGCAGCTCTGTGATCAATCTCAGTCGGAGCTCAGAGTTCTGTGGAATACAGAGGCGATTGAGACGCCAAAAGTAACCGTCTCTGGCTTCTATTCGACTGTCTCTTGTCCACTCACCATCGTCCCCATAAAACGAGTCTTGGGAGCACCCCTCGCGAATGAGATCAGCGAACTCAGGGCTCAGCTGCAACGCGTTAACAATCGGTAAATTTAAGTGTGCGTCTTCAAACAGCAGCTGGGACTTCCGTCGTAATTCTCGATCTGACGGAACCTCGCCATCCCCAAATAATGGAATTGTGGCCTGGGGTACGAAGTCTGGACGCCGGCTTAACGGGTCAGCTTCGTTCAGAGCTCCCTTGCGATATGCAAGTGTCATTGAGCCCACAAACGGATGCAAATCCCGCAGGTATCTTGCTTGCCGCTTGCTCAGCATGTTGTTCGGTTGCCTGAGCAGATGTCGCAGTGTGTCGTGGTGTGTTACGACAAGGAACTTAGAGCATCCTTCAAGATAGCACCTCCAGTGCTTGACAGCTTCGCATACGGCCAAAACTTCTAAGTCGTATGCAGAGTAAGTGTTACCACCCTCACCTGGATTCAGCTTACGCGCCCAGTAAGAGATTGGTTGAAGACCTCCTCCTTGGTCTTGCAATAGGACTGCTGCAATCCCCACTGTTGAAGCATCTGTAGCCACGGTGAACTTCGCGTCCGAGCTGACCTCCGGAAGGACCAGGCAAGGCGCGGAAATGAGCCGTAACTTGAGAGTCTCAAAGCTTCCAAACAGGCAGGCGTCAGCGTAACCTTCTTTGGCTGGGACTTCCGCAGTAAGTCCGTCAATGGAGCCGTAAGGTCGCTAAAATGATGTATAAATCTGGCATAGAAGTTGCAGAACTGTACGAAACTGCGAACCTCCTTTTGCGTCGTGGGCACTGGCCAGTCTGCAACGGCCTCGACTTTCTTTGCGGAAACCGAAATTTGACCAGCTAACACAGTATAGCCCAGATACTCCATCTCTTGCAATCCGAAGAAGCACTTCTTAAGGCGTAACTTCAAGCCCTCCTCCTTGAATCGTTGTAAAACGAGACGTAGGTGCTCCATGTGTGCCTCTAGAGTTTGACTATAGATACATACGTCATCAAGGTAGACAGTAACGAACTTATTTAAAAAGTCGCGAAGTATGTCATTCATCATCCGCTGAAACGTAGCTTGTGCATTGCACAGTCCAAACGGCATGGCGACCCATTCCATTAAGCCATCATGGGTCTGAAAGGCCGTCTTGTGAATGTCATAGTCACGCACTCGAACATGCCAGAAGCCAGAGGCGAGGTCGAGCTGAGTGTAAAAATTCGCGTCCTTAAGTTCGTCGAGCGTGTCGTCCACACGCGGAAGTGGGTAAGCATCTTTACGCGTAACCTCATTAAGGCCACGGTAGTCAATGCACAGACGCAGCGAGCCATCAGCCTTCCGCACAAAAAGAATTGGCGAGCCGAACTCATTATAGCTGGGACGAATCAGGCAAGCCTACATTGCGTCTTTGAGCTGTCGATTGAGCTCAGCGCGCTCTGCATGTGACAATCTGTTCAGCCGTTGGCGTCGCATCGGGCCAGTTGTTTCAATGGGATGATCCCACTGTCGGCTTACAAGTGGAGAGTAGACAGGTTGCAGTAACTCCGGGAAGTCATCGTAGAGTAACGACCGGAAGTTGTCACGTTGTTCTGCAGTGAGCTCCTCTCCACTGTGAAAGTCGGTTGGTTGGTCTGCGGCTGGCGTAAGTTCAATGACGTAAAATTCAGCATGACGCCTCCTGTTGCGGCGCGTCTTGCGCATGAGTTTCTGAACCTTAGTAGACGACAGTAGTAGACACTCAGGGCGTCGTTCCTCGAGCGTAGTCTCCACAGCTTTGCCGCCCATCAGAGTAAAAACCATGGTTGTACCAAACTGTAAAGAGACTTGTTCGTCATCAAGCCATGGTAAACCCATGATTAAATCAGCAGCACGTAAATCACGTAAGACGTAAAAAGTCCGGTGAAATTCGTGTTGAGCCAGCTCAAAAGTAACATCGCAGACTGTCGAAGAAGTCACTCGTTGTCCGTTGGCGAGTCGAACATGGGTCTTAGTCGCAGACTTCCGAGTCTGTGAAGCAAAGCGTCGTACGAAGTCCTCAAACACGCAATCAAGTGCCGCAGAACAGTCCACTAATCCAGAAATCAGGTGTCCGCCATCAGGAGTTTTCACAGTCAGCTCAGTCCGAATTAACGGGCGAGCTTCCGTGAGGTGAGTCAGTAGGGTTGTAGCTGGCGAAGAAAATTGTCGCAGCGTAGCGATAGACTGTTCCGCGTCGCCATGAGGAACAGGTACCGAGGGGTGTTGGTCAAATGTTGTAGGTGTTGTCGAGTCGTAAAACGCACAATCTGCGTCGACTGACCACAGCTGTACATGCTAAGGAGTTGGAGCAACCACCTCATGTTGCGTTGGGTTATCCAGTGACTGGCGAGTAAAAAGTTGACTCCTCGCTGGGAATTCTTGGTAGAGTTTCCAGTGCTTAGTCACTCGAGTAAATTTTGCCCATTTCGGTAGCACAACAACTGCCATCGTAGATGTCGGAGATGTTCGACGACAATCCTCAGAATGCTGCGCAATCTGCTCTGCTAACTCCCAAGGTAGATTAATGAACACCCGTTCTCCTGACAAGTCCCTCTCAAGAATTGAGTCACTCGGCGAACAATGAGGTAAGTCACCGTGCGAGTTTAGAACTTCATCATCAGCACATCCCTCCAATGTGAAGTTGAATCGTGCATGCAGAGGGCCAAAGACAAAGTCAACCAGTTTCCAATCAATCTAACGTCTGGTTACATGTTTACGACTATGTCTCTGCTGTTTCTGACGACGACGACATGCTACAACAGTTGCAGGTGTCGCGATTGTAGTCAATGGAGGTGCCGAAGGCGTGTCGACGACCTCTGTCGCTAACAGTGTCTCAGAACGAACATTAGATGTAGCCGGCTGCTCCAGTTCGTTAGTAGAACAGCCTTGCCACCATCATTGCTTCTTAGACTGAGGTTCCATAGGTGCCTTGCCCTTCTACTGAAACATGCCG